>CM062806.1:652831525-653034025 GCA_031772625.1 Pinus tabuliformis | reverse complement strand
TATGAATATTATGCCTTATTTTTTTCTTCTTATGTCTTCTTCATCATGTATTTATACAAATGTTAAAAAATAAAAGGATCATAATGCTACAAAGAACACCAAAATTAGGCTACTAGCCAGGGAAAAACCCAACAATGCTTCTCTTATAGAATCAGATCAAAATGAGAGATATCCAACTTAAAACCAAGATCAAGTAGCCACAAGGATACTAAGTCAAACCCTCCTCCATGTCTCCTTCAATAGAAAAAGTCAATTTTGGTCTACTTTCCACAAATATGGTCAAAATAAGAGTTTTTGCCTTGCAATAGAGGCCAAATTTCAGCCCTGCAATACCTTAGAAATATTTGTACATTCAAGCTAAAATAGGGGGAAAAACTTTAGCCTTTATCTCCCCTTTGAATTCCTTCTCTCTCTTTTGACTTTGTCCCTTTTCCTTCTTATTCAGGTGTAGAAGATACTTGATGATGTGATGATCGAATGAGTCTTCCAAGATGTTAAATTCTCTCTTATATATAACTGTCCACGAGGGTCGAATAGGTGCCACTAGGCTGACTTGGTCATCTTTGTGGGACTATGAATCAAAAATAAAATCCAAATTTTCTTTCTTTAAAGTGTCCAAATGGGACATGACTCAAATAATTTTCCTTTTGACTCTTTTTGACTTCAACCATGAAGAGTATGCTTTGATAAACATATAATAAATATATTAAATACATGAATGATAAATTTACATTATGAAGAACGAAACTAGTTACATTCTCTGACACTCCCTCTTAACTACAGAGGTGTTCACAATGACTCAATAGGATAATCTCAAGTTGAATTATTCATATAAGAGAGGACATGGATTGATAAGCATCAACATCATGACCAACATTGTCACATTAACAAGGCCTTGATAGGTAAGCTCTATCTCTCCACTAGATCCAAGCACAATGTTGGGAGGAATTCCATAGGACACCACGTTGCCCCTTTGAGGCACATAGTCCACTTAGGATCATCAAAGTATGTCTTCTATAGGACCATTTCCTAATCCAAAGAAATGTCAGTCCACTAGACCATTTTTTACCAAGTCCATGTACTTGACTTAGGATGATAATCCTAATTTGTCATAGTACATGACTCAAGGATGTATGTCTAAGATGCGTATCCAATCCACCATTCTCCTCATCCATGTCCATGTACTTGACTTACAACTATTAGTGATATTCATAGTACATGACACAAGGAGAACCATGTGTCCAACCTCACTCCCTCTCAATTTGGGAGGAGTAATCCACGGGCCCAAGATTGAATCACAAGTACTCATGCTTACCCTTAGGAAGGGATTTTGTCAAAACATCATCTACTTAATCATTAGTGGAGATATATTGTAGCTTCATGGCTCCATCCTACACCATATTTTGAATATAATGATACTTAATCATTATGGTCTTTGGATTTGCATGAAAAACTGAGGTATTTGTAAGCTTTATACAACTTTGATTATCATAGAGTATCAAGGTCAGATTCAAAACACCTTCAACAAATCAACAAGAAATTTATGGAAGAAAACAAATTCACGACTAACCCCACTAACTGATATATATTCTTGTTCAACAGTGGTTAGTGCAACAAAATTTTGTTTGCTCATCTAAGAAATCATAGAAGATCCAAAATAGAAATAACCACTAGTAGTACTCTTTCCATCATGGACACTGCGAACCCAATCAGAATTAGTGTACCCTAATAATTAAATGTCATTTCCTACAATATATCTCAAACAATGATGTATAGTGCCATGGATATATCTCAATATATATTTTTTTGCTACCCAATGACCATGTCTTGGATCCATAAAAATATGGCTCAAGACATTTACAACAAAGCACACTAGTACAAAATGAATAATTAGTTACTAAAAAAATGACTAAAATTTGCACATAAACGACTATTTTTCAGTCGGTGACCAATAGTAGCTAATTTACAATATCTTATAACCGATCAAATTTTAGTTGTTTTTAGCTTAGTCATTAATTGGTTATCTCAATTTTATTATTTAGTAATATATTTAGTTATAAATTTGGTCATTAATTTAGTCATTGATTTAGTCATTAATTGCCACAATTAATTACCAAATATACAACAAAATATATTACTATATGATCACCCAAAAAACAATTAATTACTAAAGAAATATGACCAAAATGTTGTTCATGTTATAAGATACTGTAAATTAGCTACTAATAGTCATATATATGCAAATTTTAATCATCATTTGAAACCAATTAATTACCAAAGAAATATGACTAAATTTAAATCATGTTATAAGATATTGTAAATTAGCTACTAATAGTTGTATATATGCAAAATTTAGTCTTTATTTGTAATAAAAAAAATTATCATTTGCAATAGTCATTTATTTTTGTTGGTAGTTTCATATTCATTATATAAACGACTGATTTAATAGTTTATATTAATTTTATTTACTTCATTAATAATCATTATAAACGACTAATTTAGTCGAATATTCATTTTATGTGTGTTCACCATTAATCAATATAAACTACTAATATAGTAGTTTTAGACTGATTTTATGTGTTCATTATTTATCAACATAAATTAATTAGTATGATTTGCGATTAAATTAAAAAAAAATGATATAATGTGCATGTTCATCTAATATGAAAACACAAAGTTACATATGTTAATTACAATACTAAATAATATGAAGTAAAAATATAAATAATTTCAACCACAAATTTATTATATAAAATGTCATGTATTACAATACGAGTTTCCAACTTAATATTGGTTGGAATACAATTTACACATGAAATATTGTTTCATCACTTCAAAACATTATCATTGCATTGCCAAGGCATTACAGGCGAATTCACCAACTCTAAAGATTTGACCATCAGTTTGTATGAGTGTGTCTCATGTGGGATATTGGATTTAAGGGTATCACTAGATTGGTTCTCTTTTCTTTCTCTTTCTGTTTTTTCACTTCAGTATTGTTATTTTTCTCCTCTTTCTTCAATTTTCCCTTCTTATCAACAATACTGATTTCCTCTTCTGAAAATGAAAGAAGACACAATACAAAGTAAACTATAAATAAGATGAACACTGGAATATAAACTAAAGTAAACTATAAAATATTTATACAAAATATACCTTAACATCAACAATGTCTACCATTTTTCTCCATAAAATCAAGAAACTCGAGCAAGTTCTATTTAGTGAGGCGATAGTGGCCACCATGTGGCTAGATGACCTGTATAAACAAAGCAACCAAAATGTCACCATAGAAAAAAACGCCTTAGAAACTTAGCATTCAACCTTCAAGAAAATATTAGGCATAATCATGCTAACTAAGTTACATGCTAAAAATCTTAGGTTGTAGATAACTTCTAAAAACAAATGGAAATAAAAATACAACATATAATAAATAATGTATGACAGTTGGCTGGAAAATTACATCACAGAAGAAAAAAATTCTCCTATGATTACCCATACATATGGGTGGGTAACATGCCCCAATATGACATGATCCTTAAGGTCTAGTGGAAGTATATCTCTTACTAACATAATGATTGATTGGTTGCATCTTGGCTTTGCCTCTCCTTTGTGAGTCCAAAAAATAAAAATGAGTCCATCCTTAACTAGTTGTGCTCTATAGTATCCTTTTTGCATGTTATCTCCACATACCCACCAAAAATCTCAGATATGCCAAACAAATGGAATTTTGGAATTGTTTCTAAAACTATGTCATTTACACCCACTTCCAATGTATCTGACCCAATGCACTCACTTGAAAACCAAGGCAACCCCAATATCTTTGAATGATAACAGTCATCGATATTTTCCACAAACCATAGGTATTTATACTCTCTTACAATCAACCCACTAGTTAAATATATATATATTTTCTTCTTTCCCTTGTCGATGCACATAAATTGATCATCAGTCATCCAAGTGAATATTAAGGTATCAATTTAGGCATAGGAAGCAAAACAAAACATATTTTTATTAAATAACCAACCTTGAATAATACCTTTTAAATTTGATAACATAAACAGTCAGGAATAAGGTCAACACACCTCTCTTTCAGCTCCTCAACAACTAGCATTAGCCCATTATAACAGTACAATATGATGCCCAACCAAGAAGTACTAAATCTGAAATGAAATGATGATGACCTTGGGTGCAAATCAACCCTGATTTTTTTTCCAGAATCAAGCTTCAAACCTGCAATTTTATCTTCAACCCCAAATACAAGTTTCTCCACAATGAACTCTTTCCAATGCTCCAATATTGAATGCTCCACTAAAATATTTCTTTTCCTTAACATATGTGCCATTATAGAGGCCTCTCCACACAATGACCCCTTAAAATAGGGCTGATACATCATAAATAACATTATAATAATGCCAGACATATGCATATAATTTTTTAAGAAACAAAAACAATATTAAGCTACAAATGTATGTGAAAAATTGTTCCATCAATACAACAAATATTAATTGAATTAAGGAGGAACTTTAAGTTTCAACCAGAAAACAAAAAATAGATATTAAAGCTTAGATGCATTTAAATACATATCATAAAATTTTATAAAGTGTTACGTGTTCTGGCTCTTTTCATCCACCATGTTCAACAACATCCTCTCCAGAAGCATCCAACATGCTAACCATTAAAGGATGCACAAAAAATTCTGTAGAGATATACCTTCTATATATTTGGACTAAGATCCAAAAAAAGGAAGCGCACCATTTAGATTATTTTCTGATGATACTCCAACTTTCTCATCGATATCTTCAAAGTAGCCAACAATTGCATTGATCAAAGAAAAATTATAACAAATAATTCTTACCTATAAGTATTGTTTAGGTTGGGGAATTAAAAGTTTGTTGAGAACACAACCAATGAATGAGTTTTGCATAATAAATATCAAAAAGTAAGATGGAAACTAAAACACACCCTTGAAAAAATAGGCAGGGCATGAAACAACTATGAGAGGTGGCCCTAAATATGAGAGAACCAAAAAGCATCAAAACCAGAATATAGACGTAAAAATAAAGAATTTCCAAAGTCATACATTATTTATACTTGCATATTTCCCAGGATGAAATAAAACTCAAACAATAAGATCCATCCAAGTTATAGTAGTCACAAGCACATCCAACTACAATTTTATTCCACTCATACAGGTAGGGAAACATTGTGAGACATGGGTCATAGTGGATTACATGGATTCTCACTAATCAAGAGGGTGCAACAATATATTCTTCATATTCCCATTGTGATCAGATAGGAAACTACCTCTTTGATTGATTTCCTATGCTTCACCTTTGTTAGGGAAATCCAACTAGGAGGAAAGGTGTGCTATGAGCATAACCCTATTGATTGCCATAACAAACAAGAAGACTGAATATCCTATAAATCAATATCAATTGTTTCCAAGGATGCCAAAAGTAATCCATGAAGAATCACCAATGCCAACATAACATTTTCAAACTAGGGTATTGTTTATTGCAACCATATTTGAAAAAATGACCAAAATACTGGTAGTTTTAACTTTTAGTGTACAAGAATTAGAAGATATTTCTATATTACTTGATGTTATTTGCCAAGAAATTGTCTTTACAGTCCTACTAAGACGCAACATTATAATGAACATTATGATGGAGAGAGTCTAGACACATTTAGGGGAGGGTTGTTGACTTTATTCCACTTTTATTAGTAGTGCCTGCTTCAACAACCAATGGACATGTGCTCCTTTAGGGAGTTCTTGAGAACCTCAGGATATTTTCATTGACCGATGAAAGTGACTTCAATATCCACCAATCACATAATTCTCGGCACTTTATCAAAGACAATGTCTTCACCCTCTATGCTTGATCACTATAGCAAACAAGGCCACAATGAGCTCCAAGTGCTTTTTATATGGAGACAATCTGACTATCAAGAGCCAAAATCTGGGTATCTAGACATCATTAGGTGCAAATATACTCTAGTGATGACTATTGCATGTTTGTTCTATGTATCTCTGAGAATGATTGTTGTAGGGGTTACTCCACCATAAAAAATCTTGCAATTCTCCTGCTAGCTCTGAAACCGTTTTTAAATTTTCGCATAAGAAAAAAAATTGTTGATATAATCCTTTCTGGTACAGATCTTCTCTAAGGGTCTAAAGCCATATTGGATGGTCGAGTATAATGTGCAGGCTTATCTTTGGCAAGAAAGTCTTGCTGCCAGTGTTATTGTTCATACCTATGCTTTGGACAATTTAATGTGAAGGCGGAAACTAGGAGTATTGGAATGATGCATTCCAACATAAATTCTCGTTTATGGAACTTGCCTTATCAAACATTCTTGGTATCCCTATAGAAACACACAATTCATACTCAAATATAGGATTTGGTATTTTCAACTGCAATGGAGTAGATCTCACCTTCTAGAGCACATAGAAAATGTGTTCACTACCAGGGTTCAAATGAACTCCATACTATTAAAATAACTCACTTGGCAGGAAAGAGTGAAACCTACCACAAAAGTCATAAATTAATGTCTTCCATAATTGGTTTTGGCTTCATTGAAAGCACTGTATCTTTCATTATCACTGAGGCATGGAGACTAGACACATTTAGGGGAGGGTTGTTGACTTTCTTCCACTTTTATTAGTAGTGCCTGCTTCAACAACCAATGGACATGTTCTCCTTTAGGGAGTTCATGAGAACCTCTGGATATTGTCAATGACCCATGAAAATGACTTCAATATCCACCAATCACACAATTCTTAGCACTTTATCAAAGGAAATACCCTCACCCTCTATGCTTGATCACTATAGCAAACACGACCATATTGAGCACTGAGTGCTTTTAGTCTTGAGACTCTCTGACTACCAGGATGAGCCAAAATCTAGGTATTTGACATCATTAGGTGAAAATATACTCTAGTGATGAATGTTGCATGTTTTTTCTGTGTATCTTTTAGCATGGTTGTTATAGTGGTTACTCCACCATAAAAACTCCTGCAATTCTCTTCCTAGCTCTGAACCCTTTTTTAAATTTTCGCATAAGAAAAACAATTATTGATACAATATTTTATCGTACAAATATTCTTCAAGGGTTTGAAGCCATATTGGATGGCTGATTATATTTTCCAGGCTTATGTTTGGCAATAAAGTATTGCCACCGGTGCTATTGTTCATACTTATGATTTGGACAATTTGATGTGAAGACTGAAACTAAGAGTATTGGAATGATGCATTCCACCATCAATTCTCGTTTGTGGAACATACCTTATCAAATAGTATTGGTATCCCTTTAGAAACACACAAGTCATACTCAAATATAGGATTTTGGATTTTCAATTGCAATGGAGCATATCTCACCTTCTATAGCACACATAAAATGTATTCATTGCTAGGGTTCAGACGAGCTCCATATTGTTACAAGAACTCACTTGGCAGGCAAGAGTGAAATTTACCACAAAAGTCATAAATTGGTGTCTTCCAAGATTAGTTGTGGCTTCGTTGAAAGCACTGTATCTTTCATTATCACTGAGGCATTAAGACTAGACATGTTCATGGGAGGGTTGTTGACTTTCTTCCACTTTTATTAGTAGTTCCTGCTTCAACAACCAATGGACATGTGCTCCTTTAGGGATTTCATGAGAACCTTAGTATCTTGTCATTGAACCTTGAAAAAACTTCAATATCCACCAATCACATAATTCTCAACACTTTATCAAAGGCAATACCCTCACCCTCTATGCTTGATCACTATAAAAAACAAGGCCACATTGAGCTTTAAGTGCTTTTAATCTAGAGACTTTCTAACTATCAGTCTGAGCCAAAATCTAGGTATATGGACATCATTAGGTGCAGATATACTCTAATGATGATTGTTGCATGTTTTTCTATGTATCTCTGAGCATGGTTACTGTAGTGGTTACTCCACCATAAAAAATTCTGAACTTCTCCTGCTAGCTCTAAACCCTTTTTTAATTTTTCGCATAAGGAAAACAATTGTTGATATAATCCTTTCTGGTACATATCTACTCTAAGGGTTTGAAGCCATATTGGATGTCCGAGTATAATTTTCAGCCTTATCTTTGGCAATAAATTCTTGCCACCAGTGCTATTGTTCATACCTATTCTTTGGACAATTTGATGTGAATACTGAAACTAAGAGTATTGGAATGATGCATTCCACCATAAATTCTTGTTTGTGTAACGTACCTTATCAAACAATATTTGTATCCCTTTAGCAACACACAAGTCATGCTCAAATATAGGATGTGGGATATTCAATTTCAATGTAGCAAATCTCACCTTCTAGAGCACATAGAAAATGTATTCACTCCTAGGGTTCATACAAGCTCCATACTATTACAAGAACTCACTTGGTTATGCTAAGGTAAGGAACCTTGGGCTATTTTGGGGGAATAGAACTTTGTAACAGAAGAATGGAAATCCTTGAGTGAGGCAGATCTTCACCAAGGCCAATGTTATAGAAGATTATGAAACTAAGAGGCTCAAGCATATCTTGATCTCTTCAAGGAAGTTAGTGAGTGATTTGGGGAATAAGAGGAAGGGGGAGTTAGTTATGTCCAGTTTGAGTTCCTCCAGATGAAAAACTGCATCATGACTATGATATGAAAATATATAACACTTTAGAAATACAAAATTGATCATGCATGAACATTCTGCAACCTCAAAAACTACCTACCCAACCTACTTTCCTAGCACTTTTTCTTCTTTTTGGATTGGGTGCACTTAGACTTGCAGACCCAGCTTTACAATTTTTCCTTTTTTGCGTTCTCCTATCTAAGCCTACACTTATTTCTGCCAAGGACCCAGATTAAGCAGTTGGGCTCCTTTGATTCTCTACCTATCTACAAATCTGCCAAGATTAAGCTGTTTGGACAGATATCATTCTCTGTATTCTAAAACAGGAAATTGAAACCTAGGGAGACCAAGGTTAAGCTGTTTGGACAGATATCATTCTCTATATTCTAAAACAGGAAATTGAAACCTAGGGAGACCAAGGTTAAGATGTTTGGCCCTCCCTTTTATAGAACATTCTTTTAAAAATGGTTAAGTTATCAAAATTGGAATTCAGCAGTGGCATTTGGACTAGCACACTTTCATAGTATCTTCTTTGACCTCTTTTGGAAATATGGAACCTTGCAGCATGCAGAGTATGACATATTTGGCATGTAAAATGTTAATCATGAAATATGAACACTTGTTGCAACAGGAGGCTAACAGAGAGCTAGCCTCTAAGTCATGTGATTTAAATAAGTCCATGTGTCTAATTCATGGAAATTCATTTTATTCATGTTTTTCAATGATGAACCTTGTCATTATATGAGAATTGGAGAGAAAAACAACACATTGTGCTGGTGTTTGAGAATCACATTGAAGGGGCATGACTTGATCATTTTCCTATGGAAAAAAATCAGTCTGATAATCCATTCGTGAAGATAATAGTCTCGATGACACATATAAGGAAGGATGAAAACTTCCCAGGAGGACTGATTGCATCACAATGAGCCTTGATTTCATCAAAAAACATAATATTGATGATCGTGCTAGAGATTGTTCTATCCAGGAAAGGAGAGGGGTTACATCCATTGATATGGAGGCCCCCTATGAGGGAAATCATTTGATGATAACACTTTTGTCCCCAAATTGTCACTCGAATGATGAAAATATCATACAAGTTTACTGCATTCTCGACAATCATGATGTTGTTAACAAAGAAGACACTCTAGATTAGCCTATGTCTTTTGGTTCCAACACTGATATAGATCGTGTGTTTTGTGATTAGATAATCCCTATGCCAAAACCAAAATCTACCCATGAATAGAATTATAGTAAGTGTGATCAAGTTGTAAAGAATAAATCTAAGGACAGGCAAATCAACCACCTTAATCAAGCTGAAGAAAATAGCGGTTTTGTTTCTCAGCCCAAAGTCTTTCCTGGATTTGAAGGAGTGGACTACTTTGTAGATGACAATATTTTCAACAACACAACCTTCCCAAAGCTTGTAACACAACATTCACACTTAGAATTAGAGCTAAGTAGCAAGGGAGGTTTATTTCTATGTGATGGTAATGAGACACATGCTAAAATTGAACAAGACAATGCTTTGGAGTTTGAAAATGATAGTAATTGGAGAGGGAAAAAATTTGTTCCCACAGTAGAGGTCACATCAAAAAAGAGTTCCCTAAGCATTGCATATACTTGTGAAGAGAATAATTTTAACTATGAGGTTCTTGGTACCTTCCCTATGAACCAGACCACTTTGGTTTTAAATGAGACACCATCCACCATTACTGCAAATGATTTACCGATCTCATTCTATGATGACAAGGATGTCCAAATCTTTGTTTCATTTTTCATTAAAAGAGCAACCAGATTCCAAGCTTGAGAAAAATATGAATGCAGATGATCATGAGTTTGCCATCATTTATGAGATAGAATTTTAACAAACTTATGAAGTCAGAAGGGAAAATCACAACCATCCTGGTTGGCTAGGGAGTAAGTATAATAGGCCCAATTGGAAGGATACTCACTTGGAATTTCATTCTCAGTAGAACAGGGGAAGGTCACGTGAATTTATTTTTAGGGATCACCACATTTTGATAATTACCACCAGAAAGAAAAGGAATATGGGTCCCCCGTCACAATGGAAACTGGCTTTTTCCTCTCTCCCATTATGGCTATTCCTCTATATGAAAATGATGGAAACGTGAACAAAAGTGGATTGCTTGGCAATGGAAAACATATTGGTTAAATATTACCAACAAGATGACATTCAAATGGTTTCCCAAGGATAAAAAATTCACTTATCACCCATTGATTTTTTATGGACTGGCTTTTCCTATTGATGATGATGATAGTGTGCTAAAACCACCTGGGACACCAAAAAAAAATTCCATCATAAACATTCACATCAAACACATATGTTTTGGAGCCATGGTTGTATTCGAGGGATTTTTTTCCATTATCCAAAATAATGATGGATCGAGCAAGGGTGAACTAGCCATAAGGAAAATTTATGTTTTCCAATTTGATGTCTATGGAAAATCACTTGATGGTATAGATAATATTGGTGTGGGTGTATAGAAAAAAAATATTATTTGTTCCTAGAGGATTGTTCAGTGAAATTTAGTCACAAAACAGGAAACTGAAAGGGAGTTTTTTCCAACAATGAAATGAACATATGCCTTTCACTCAATTTCTCATTTCTATAAAGAGAAACAAAAGATGATAGTTCACTTAAGGGTCATCAAACTTGTATGATTATTTGTGCAATTGGAGCAATGTGAGAGCTTGATATTTTCCTGTTGACAAATATGAACATCCTTGTGGATATTTCCATGATTAGTCATTTGTTCCTTGGTTTAAGAAGGATGAAAACAAATGTTGATGATATTCAAAATAAGTTTGTAGCAGTACGCATACAATCCCTTTAGGAAAACCATGTGGCAAGGAGCACTATTGAATCTCAGTGGAACATATGGAGGACCACATCAAAGTTGGTTCAAAGCCTTCTATGCCTAAGTGATAATGAAATATACAGTGCTTTCAATGAAGCCACAACCAGTCCTGGAAGACACCAATTTATGAGTTTTGTGGTAGATTTCACTCTTTTTTGCCAAGTGAGTTCTTGTAATAGTATGGAGCTTGTATGAACCCTAGCAGTGAATACATTTTCTATGTGCTCTAGAAGGTGAGATTTGCTACATTGAAATTGAATATCCCACATCCTATATTTGAGCATGACTTGCGTGTTGCTAAAGGGATACAAATATTGTTTGATAAGGTACGTTACACAAACAAGAATTTATGGTGGAATGCATCATTCCAATACTCTTAGTTTCAATATTCACATCAGATTGTCCAAAGAATAGGTATGAACAATAGCATTGGTGGCAAGAATTTATTGCCAAAGATAAGGCTGAAAATTATACTCGGACATCCAATATGGCTTTAGACACTTAGAGTAGATATGTACTAGAAAGGATTATATCAACAATTGTTTTCCTTATGCGAAAAAATAAAAAAGGGTTTAGAGCTAGCAGGAGAAGTGCAGAATTTTTTATGGTGGAGTAACCACTATAGTAACCATGCTCAGAGATACATAGAAAAACATGCAACAATCATCATTAGAGTATATCTACACCTAATGATGTCCATATACTTAGATTTTGGCTCAGCCCGATAGTTAGAAAGTCTCTAGATTAAAAGCACTCAGAGCTCAATGTGGCCTTGTTTTCTATAGTTATCAAGCATAGAGGGTGAGGGCATTGCCTTTGATAAAGTGTTGAGAATTATGTGATTGGTGGATATTGAAGTTTTTTCAAGGTTCAATGACAAGATATTAAGGTTCTCATGAACTCCCTAAAGGAGCACATGTCCATTGTTTGTTGAAGCAGGAACTACTAATAAAAGTGGAAGAAAGTCAACAACCCTCCCATGAACGTGTCTAGTCTTAATGCCTCAGTGATAATGAAAGATACAGTGCTTTCAATGAAGCCACAACTAATCTTGGAAGACACCAATTTATGACTTTTGTGGTAAATTTCACTCTTGCCTGCCAACTGAGTTCTTGTAACAATATGGAGCTCGTCTGAACCCTAGCAATGAATACATTTTATGTGTGCTATAGAAGGTGAGATATGCTCCATTGCAATTGAAAATCCAAAATCCTATATTTGAGTATGACTTGTGTGTTTCTAAAGGGATACCAATACTATTTGATAAGGTATGTTCCACAAACGAGAATTGATGGTGGAATGCATCATTCCAATACTCTTAGTTTCAGTCTTCACATCAAATTGTCCAAATCATAGGTATGAACAATAGCACCGGTGGAAATACTTTATTGCCAAACATAAGCCTGGAAAATATACTCAACCATCCAATATGGCTTCAAACCTTTGAAGAATATTTGTACGATAAAATATTGTATCAATAATTGTTTTTCTTATGCGAAAATTTAAAAAAGGGTTCAGAGCTAGCAAGAGAATTGCAGGAGTTTTTATGGTGGAGTAACCACTATAACAACCATGCCAAAAGATACACAGAAAAAACATGCAACATTCATCACTAGAGTATATTTTCACCTAATGATGTCAAATACCCAGATTTTGGCTCATCCTGGTAGTCAGAGAGTCTCAAGACTAAAAGCACTCAGTGCTCAATATGGTCGTGTTTGCTATAGTTATCAAGCATAGAGGGTGAGGGTATTTCCTTTGATAAAGTGCTAAGAATTGTGTGATTGGTGGATATTGAAGTCATTTTCATGGGTCATTGACAAGATCCAGAGGTTCTCATGAACTCCCTAAAGGAGAACATGTCCATTGGTTGTTGAAGCAGGCACTACTAATAAAAGTGGAAGAAAGTCAACAACCCTCCCCTAAATGTGTCTAGTCTCCATGCCTCAGTGATAATGAAAGATACAATGCTTTCAATGAAGCCAAAACCAATTATGGAATACATTAATTTATGACTTTTGTGGTAGGTTTCACTCTTTCCTGCCAAGTGAGTTCTTTTAATAGTATGGAGTTCATTTGAACCCTGGTAGTGAATACATTTTCTATGTGCTCTAGAAGGTGAGATCTACTCCATTGCAATTGAAAATCCCAAATCCTATATTTGAGTATGAATTGTTTGTTTCTATAGGGATACCAAGAATGTTTGATAAGGCAAGTTCCATAAACGAGAATTTATGTTGGAATGCACCATTCCAATACTCTTAGTTTACGCCTTCACATTAAATTGTCCAAAGCATAGGTATGAACAATAACACTGGCGGCAAGACTTTCTTGACAAAGATAAGCCTGCACATTATACTCGACCATCCAATATGGCTTTAGACCCTTAGAGAAGATCTGTACCAGAAAGGATTATATCAACAATTGTTTTTCTTATGCGAAAATTTAAAAACGGTTTTAGAGCTAGCAGGAGAATTGCAAGATTTTTTATGGTGGAGTAACCCCTACAACAATCATTCTCAGAGATACATAGAACAAACATGCAATAGTCATCACTAGAGTATATTTGCACCTAATGATGTCTAGATACCCAGATTTTGGCTCTTGATAGTCAAATTGTCTCCATATAAAAAGCACTTGGAGCTCATTGTGGCCTTGTTTGCTATAGTGATCAAGCATAGAGGGTGAAGGCATTGTCTTTGATAAAGTGCCGAGAATTATGTGATTGGTGGATATTGAAGTCACTTTCATTGATCAATGAAAATATCCTAAGGTTCTCATGAACTCCCTAAAGGAGCACATGTCCATTGGTTGTTGAAGCAGGCACTACTAATAAAATTGGAATAAAGTCAACAACCCTCCCCTAAATGTGTCTAGACTCTCTCCATCATAATGTTCATTATAATGTTGCGTCTTAGTAGGACTGTAAAAACAATTTCTTGGCAAATAACATCAACTAATATAGAAATATATTCTAATTCTTGTACATTAAAAGTTAAAACTACCAGTATTTTGGTCATTTTTTCAAATATGGTTGCAATAAACAATACCCTAGTTTGAAATTGTTTTGTTGGCTTTGGTGATTCCTCATGGATTACTTTTGGCATCCTTGGAAACCATTGATATTGATTTATAGGATAGTTAGTCTTCTTGTTTGTTATGGCAATCAATAGGGTTATGCTCATAGCACACCTTTCTTCCTAGTTGGATTTCCCTAACAAAGGTGAAGCATAGGAAATCAATCAAAGAGGTAGTTTCCTATCTGATCACAATGAGAATATGAAGAATATATTGTTGCACCCTCTTGATTAGTGAGAATCCATGTAACCCACTATGACCCATGTCTCACAGTGTTTCCCTACCTGTATGAGTGGAATAAAATTGTAGTTGGATGTGCTTGTGACTACTATAACTTGGATGGATCTTATTGTTTTAGTTTTAGGTTTATTTCATCCTGGGAAATATGCAAGTATAACTAATGTATGACTTTGGGAATTCTTTATTTTTATGTCTATATTCTGGTTTTGGTGCTTTTTGGTTCTCTCGTATTTAGGGCCACCTCTCATAGTTGTTTCATGCTCTGCCTATTTTTTCAAGGGTGTGTTTTAGTTTCCATCTTACTTTTTGATATTTATTATGCAAAACGCATTCATTGGTTATAGTGTTCTCAACAAACTTTTAATTCCCCAACCTAAACAATACTTATAGGTAAGAATTCTTTGTTATAATTTTTCTTTGATCAATGCAATTGTTGGCTACTTTGAAGATATCGATGAGAAAGTTGGAGTATCATCCGAAAATAATCTAAATGGTGCGCTTCCTTTTTTTGGATCTTAGTCCAAATATATAGAAGGTATATCTCTAAAGAATTTTTTGTGCATCCTTTAATGGTTAGCATGTTGGATGCTTCTGGAGAGGATGTTGTTGAACATGGTGGATGATAAGAGCCAGAACACGTAACACTTTATAAAATTTTATAATATGTATTTAAATGCATCTAAGCTTTAATATCTATTTTTTATTTTCTAGTTGAAACTTAAAGTTCCTCCTTAATTCAATTAAGATTTGTTGTATTGATGAGACAATTTTTCACATACATTTGTAGCATAATATTGTTTTTGTTTCTTGAAAAATTATATGCATATGTCTGGCATTATTATAATGTTATTTATGATGTATCATCCCTATTTTAAGGGGTCATTGTGTGAGTGGCCTCTATAATGGAACATATGTTAAGGAAAAGAAATATTTTGGTGGAGCATTCAGTATTGGAGAATTGGAAAGAGTACATTGTGGATAAACTTGTATTTGGGGTAGAAGATAAAATTGCAGGTTTGAAGCTTGATTCTGGAAAAAAAATCAGGGTTGATTTGCACCCACAGTCATCATCATTTCATTCCAGATTTAGTGCTTCTTGGTTGGGCATCATATTGTAGTGTTATAATGGGATAATGCTAGTTGTTGAGGAGCTCAAAGAGAGGTGTGTTTACATTATTCCTGACTGTTTATGTTACCAAATTTAAAAGGTATTATTCAGGGTTAGTTATTTAATAAAAATATGTTTTCTTTTGCTGCTATGTTATGCATGTTCCAGTGCCATCGAATGTGGTAATTTTACTTTGATAATCTGCTGGCAAAACACCTTGAGATGCAGGAATTATGAGGGGAGCATATCTTAGTGCCATAGCTCTGAGTTGTACAGGAATGAGAACAGGTGTTAGGGTAACTAGGGAATTTGAGACAACAAGGGGAATTGATGTAACAGGGGTAACTGGTGTTTTAGGGGTAGTGATGGGCTGCAAAGGGATTGAAGATATGAATGGAGAGGAAGGATTATTTTTAGGATTGTGGGAAAGTGGTGATGAGCTAAAAGATGTTGAGGCTATTTTAGAAAGTTCAGGGAGTCTATCAGTGGTAAGGGATGACTGAGGGGAGTTTAGAAGGTTCCGGTTAATTGACAAGTTGGCTCATTGAGTTTCAAGTTCTCTGAGGAATTCTGGATCTGGGACTAGGTCCAGTAGCTCACTATCAGATGTGGTTCTAAACAAAGAGAGACCAAAATACTCGTCAAAAGGGATGTCTTCAAGGAACAACCACTCAGCAGGGCATGAATGGGATCTAAAAACAGGTCTAGGGCTTACTGAACTTTCCTGTCTTCTGATTATTCTCAGAATAAGGTTGGGATTTTCAAATACAGGGGGAGGATTTGGATTAGGGTTGGCCCTGGTATAATGAGTTCTCCCTGAAGCCAGATTTCGAGCTTTTTATGATTGTTTTAAATTTTTATAAACTTTTGGAAATAACTTCAAATAACCCTTTAAGAGGCTTAAAAATAAAAATTTGAATTTCTCAAAGGTTTATTAAGGTTGAGGGTTTTGAATTCCCCGGTATGGTTGCCACTATGTTATCACTCAGGTTTTTTACTTAGAAGTTATTAAAGAAGGAATGGCCCGAGGTAACCACAAACCAATCTTTTAGACTCAGGTACTAGCCAACCTAAGTCTAGAGAGGGCTCTCTCTTTATGATTTAACTTTGTCTGAATATGATTTCAGGCTAGTTCTTAATGTTCAAGGTCATTTTTTTTTTATTTGGTGGCGGAATTAAGAAGAAAGATGGGCAGAGCAAATATTTAGGCCATTGGGCTATGGAGTCAAGCAAGAAAGGCTTAACTAGATTAGATCTATTATTGAGGTAAGAGTCCACAAGGCAGGCTAACACAGCAAGAACAAATCCACATGTTTAAATGGATGAGAGTCCTAACCAGGGCTAAGGGCAATGAAGAATCCTTAACAGGGATTAAGACGAGGAAGGGAAAGATGGCTAGTAGCAAAGGGCAATGAAGAATCCTATACTATGGGCCAAAGGGGGATAAACTACGGAAGTAAGGAGGCAATTAAGAATCTCCAGACCAAGGCAGTTTAGAAGAAAACATAAATAAAGCAAACAGTTAAAACAGAGAGCACTTAAGATAATTCTGATGGCATCATTCCTTGTTTGATTTTAAGATTTCATAAGAAACACACATGAATATTTCATAACATAAAGAGAATACAATATTTAAACATGAGAAAATGATACTTATTTGTTCCAGATGTGCACAAGAATCGAGTGAAATGTCCTCAGCTTTATTTCATAATCTAGTAAACCAGTCCAGTCTTGAGTACAATAGCTCCCTAGCTTACAGCAAAATGTCTCCATAAATGCTTTTTAATCCACCCTAATTACTTCAACTCGTGAAGTATTTATACAAAATTTGATACAAAATATCGCATAACTATATGAGAATTAATCTAGGAAACAAAAAATATCTTCAACACAAAGATAGAGACAGATGGAAATCCGTTTACTTGTTGTCCCTTTATTGGTGAATGTGTTGGCTGCTGGAATTCGAATTTGTCTCTTGCAGTTGTCTTGGTATTTATGTGTTCGATTCACTCTTATCTTTAACCTACTGATACTCTTTACCTGTGTTGATTATTCTGGATTAACTGTTTTCACCTGGAAGTTACAATTACCTTCTAGATTTACTATAGTAACTTATAGTAAATCTGTAAAACTGGTCCACCATTCATTATTTGGTAATTTTATTCTAATCATTTTCCTGTTGACTTCATCAGCTTCTGTATATTTGGCAAAAGTGGGTTTGCTAGTGAATAAGTGTTTGATTTCATGTTCTATGTAGAACATATTCTCCAGGCCGTCATAAAGTACCTTTCCTATAGGTAATGCTTTTACTCCTGAAGAACTAGCTTGGCTCTTAGACTATTTGTGTAATCTGTCAATGTAATCTTCTTGTGTCATTAATTTATCATGTATGACCAAAGGACTAGGTAGTCCTTTTTCTCTCAAAATGCCATATTTTAACATGAAACTGTCGATGTTTGTTTGAATGCTTTGACACCTTTTCTCCAAATTGAGAATCAGGTTCCTTTTAGTAAGAAACTTCTTTATCTCAATAATAGTTGTTGTTCTGTCCTGAATTTATAATTCATCCAGCTGGTACCTGTTTCTGTTGTTCAAAAATTCTATCAACTGGTTTGCTTCCTTAGCTTTGTCTCCGAGTTCTTCCTTTGTCTTCTGTATGGCTTCCATGGCTGTTTTGACTAATTCAGTTTGTTCAAAAATAACCTAAATGGAAGGCCAAATATCATTGATGGAATCAATGATATTGGTCCATAGTATATCCTTGATGTCTCCCAATGGCTTTTCCAGTGTCAAATCCTTTTCAAGGATTCTTATTCTTTCCATCATCCTTTGGTTTTTTCATTCTTCTTCTTTATTTTGAATCTGTGCAAGTTCACAGCTTGTTTCCAAACTTGTTATTTGGTCTCTGAGCTTCTTTAATTCTATGGCCTGGATGCTTATTTGTTCCATAGCCTTAACCAATTCATCTATTCATTCTATTGTTGTCCTTGTGGCTAAAGTAGTACCTGCTACTGGCAATGTTGTTGTTGTCAGAATTGTTGGTGCCAAAGCAACTGCCAAAGTGGAGGGTACTGTTGTGGACACTGTAGGAATTACAGTCTGAGGAGTGGTGGCCAACTCACTTTGCTTAGATTGCATCAACTTCTCCAATTATTTCTCAGTTTCCTTTAATTGATCATTCAACTTAAGGACTAGGTCCATAAGTTCTTCCTCCTTCTGTTTTTCTAAAATTTCAGCAGTTTGAGGATGGTGAAGAGGAGGAATCTTGAGCTGCTTCTTCAATGTAGCTATATCGTCATTTTTCTTCTTTATTAATTTCTCTGATGCTTTGACATCCTTGGGATCATGTCTCAGTTCTATGGTCAAGCCCTCCAAAGTCTATATTCTGGTGCCTTTGGCCTGAGAAGAGGCTTTTTCCAATTGAAGTTGTGCAGATGTGTTATGCAATGAGTTATGTAATTGATGAGCTGTGATTGCTTTGTTGGTCAATGTAGAGTAGACCATTTCACCTGTTTGTTTATGAAACTCTATTTGGTTAATAGGATGAATATCCTTTGCCAATACTTCAAAATCAGTTTTCAAATAATCAGTCATTGATCTTGGTTGTTGCACAGTTGGCTTGAGAAAGCTCATCTACATCTTGCCTTCCTTTATACCAAAGGCTGACACCAACCTTGTCTGGTTGGTTGGACCCATTTTGAGATAATGAGCATAGGTTTGAACCTTTAGCTTCTCATTCCTTTCTTTAATTTCTTTATATTTTTCTTTGATATCATGGCTCTGACTAGAGGGAGCCCTGAAGGATATACCTCTATGCTATGTTGCCTTTCTAATACCTGGAACTGTGAGGTGGATGGTGAGCCTCCCGAAGGGATGGTGTGCCTACTTTCTATCCTTTCTTCCACTGCGTTGCCTATTGTTTCCTCAGTGTACTCTTGTTCCGCATATGGGTTTAACCTTTACCTTTTAGCAAAAGTTTGATCAGCAGGCCTACTGGAAGGAGTGGCCTCCTCTCTATCTCTTTTAAGGTTTCTTTCCTCATTGAGAGGAGTTTGAAAAACAGGAGGATTGCTCATGATTTGTTCAAGATGAGAAAGCTCCTCTAAGATTTCTGGTTGCTCATATTCTTCCTGTTGTTCTGAAAGATCCTGTTGTTTTGATGGTTCTGCTTGTTCTGATGATTCTGGTTGGCCTAATGGTCCTGCTTGCCCCAAAGTCTGTCCACTATTTTCCTGCGACTACCTTTGAGATGGATTTTCTCCAGGCACCTGTACAAATAAATCTTCATCAAGCCTCCTTTCTAAATCCATCAATACATTGTCAACTGCAACCTATGTACTATCTTGATCTACTAATGTGTTTTCCCTCCATTCAGATTGATTGGCATATTGTTCAATTTCTGGGATCCTATGGTGGATGTAAGGAGATAGCTTATTTTTCTGCCTCCTATCACAAATGAAGCTGTGGGGATCATAGGTCCATATGAAACTCTGTTTTAATTTCAATCTTTGGAGGATTTGATCTGCCTCCTTTCCTGCCTCTCTACTATTACAAATGAATGGTCCAAGATGATCTTTTATTCTTAGTTGGGCTTTCTTCTTGGCCTTAACAAAATGCACCTCATCAGAATTTATCATTTTCCTGTAGTACTCCAGAGAAAATAATCTCATGGGGAGGTACTTTGGCATTTTGTAAGGTGGCAACTCACATCCATAGATTCTGATCTCTGTATGGTTTTGGTACAAGTACCAATCCCCTACTTTGTACTGCTTTGACAACTGCAGGATCCTCCTGATATCTGCACTAATTCTGGGAGGAGGGCTTCCTAGCAACATGGTAGCCACTGGGTGTACAAATAGATCAATGAAATCTGTATATGAGTAGGGAGAATTAGACATGTGGAATAGAGGGGTCCAAAAGACAATTGATCTAGGATTACCTTTGGTATCAATTTTTTGGACGGAGAAGGGAAACTTATCAGTCTGATAGTAAAGAAATAAATGGTACAGGAAAGATGAATATTTGAACACCTTTTCATTTTCCAATCTCATAAATTGATCATGCATCTTATCTGAGATGAATCTTGCATAATCAAATTTGACTGCAGGAGGCTGGCCAGGGGTAAAAATAGACATGTAGGCAAAAATGATATCATCTACATATTCACTAGTGGTAAAACCTAAAATGCATGATATCATTGATGTGATATCTTTGCCTAGATCAGAAAAGTAGGATGACATGTAAGGAGGGGGGTCCTTTGGCATGTATTTTTCTTCAATAATGAAAGTCTGGAGGATTTGAGTACTTCTGGAACTAGATAGCTTGGAAAATCTATCAAGCAAGTCAACAATAGTAAGGGGGGTAAGATTTTCACCAGGTTGTAACTGTAACATCTCATTTATGGATTCTACAGTGATAGTAAATAGGATTTTCTGATCTGGGGACATTACAACTCTCATGGTAGGGTCATAGTTTGCATGACAGTAGTGAACAATTTCCAGGAAGACATGAACACTAGGGAATTGATATTTGGGCAGGTTTGATTCCCAGAGGCCTATCTTATCTGCATGGTTCAAATAGTTATCTCGGTGTCTACAATACAATTTCATAGGGCGTTCTTAAAAGGTGAGGTCTTTAATCTGAAGATCTTTGTCAGCCAGGGGAAGATGGTCTAAATCTCTGTGGGGAGTAGTAATTGGCATGACATTCAAAGAAATTGGGGCTTCCATATTTGGTTCTTGTGGATTCAAAGACGGGGGCAAAGTATTTCAGGGAAATTGGACGCAATTGATCAATTTTAGAGTGTTTTAGGACTATCAGACAACTTAGCTTACTAAATCACTTAAGTTTTAAAGCAATTTAGCTCTAGTTGGGCATGAAAATAGGGTTTCTCAGTCGGAAATAGGATAAATGCCTGGTTTCAGTTGTTTGAACGATAAAATGGTGGTTGTGCACTATTTGCAGGAAGCGCATAGGTCTCCACAATGGTCTAGAGTACAGCAGCTATGGAAGGTTTACGGTTGGTAGCAGGTTGACGGCTCGAACATACTTTGTGCTTACATGGAGAACAAAAGGTTCTTTTCTTGGTAAAAAATGAAAACAATGAGTATTTTTGGTTTATCTGCAAAGTCAATGATTTTGGCGGGTATAATGGAAAATGATAGCTAGCGCCAACTAACGGAGGTGACATAATGGAGATTGTAAGCGGAGGCGGTAAGCAGAATATATCGCACCACTTTTGGAGACTTGGCGATATTGGGAGAGGTCAACCTGATGCCATTCATTGGGCGACACATAGTAGCAAGGTGAATAGTAAAACCGCTCACATCTGGCGGGTAAAGGTCGGCATCGAAGGCCACCTGATAAGAGTGTCAGCCGTTGGATCTGAAGGGGTCAGATCGCACAGTGGTCGGGAAATGATTTCATCAGGGAGTTAATGGAAGGGCCCAACGGGATATTAATGAGAAGAGGGGTTAATTAAATGTGGATTAGGGAGGCTTAATGACGTCGGGGGTGATTTGATTGGCAGGGATAGATTATTAATTAACCAAAAGTTGATTAATTAATCTCTTGTATTTAAATAGAGAGTTTTGGTTATTAATTAGCCGTTGATCGGCTAATTAATCCACTTTAATTAATTTACCAATAAAGTTTATATTTCAAACCTCGAGGGCGAGATATTATCACACAGGTTTTAATAAATATATGGGAAAGGGGCTTATTTTTAGGAGTTAAATAAATATAATGAATATTAAAGTCAATATGAAACGAAAGGGGAAAAGAGAATGCGCTAAGTATAATGTATTTAACATTTATTTTTATATCCATATTTACATATTATAACTTAGGCTAAATGCTTTTTGTGGGTTTTTTGTGGGAAAATGGGGTTTCATGTAGGGTTAATTACTTTCCCTACGCAAATAACGATTTCACCATAGGAAAAGGGATTTTTAGATGAAATAGATGAATTATGGAGAGGTGAATTTTGGTAAGGGGGTTTTAGTACTTAGACTTTATAAGTTATTGGGCCGAGGGTCTAGTCCCTCCAGAGGTCGAAGAAATGCTCTGAGCCCCTTTAACTTAAGGTTTTCGGTACTTTTGATTTTTCTCATGGGAAATTAGTAAATTAAAAGTGAAATGAATGGGGAAATTAATCATTTGACTTTGTAAATGTTCCATTGTCATCCACACTTTGAGCAATTTGATGATGAAATTAATTGACAAGATAAATCACCATAATTCTACAACCATCCAACTACTTACCCATTTACTCTTCCTACCATTTTTTCTACTCTTTATTAGGGTGCACTTACACTGGCAAACCCTTATCAAACTTTTCTTTTTCTTTTTACAATAGAAACCTATCTAAGTCTATCCTTATTACATCCAAGGGCTTAGATTAAACTGTTGAGCTCCTTTTTTATTTACTCTACCTATCTACTTATCTGCCAAGATTAGACAGTTTGGTCAGATTTTATTCTCTATCTCTAAGCATGAAATTGAAAACATGGAGCAATCAAGATTAAATTGTTTGGTTACCATGGATTGTGGCATAACAACACTTCGCACACAATCATTATTGTACAAAAAAAAAGTAAAATAGTAGTGGCATTTGGACTTGCACACTTTCCTGGTCTTTTTCTTTTTCTTTTTCTTTGGGGTTCATTTTCATCTTTTTTGACCTTTTTCATTCTTTTTGTCCTTTCATTTTCTTTTAGGACATACCCTCTTTACATTTTTTTATTTTTTTATTTTTTACAAATATGGAAAACATTTGCAGAAATCAAAGGTATGTACATATTACATATTTATTCTCACCCATTCATATATTATGACACCTATTGGTATAGGAACATAATAGAACAAAGCCACAAAGAAGGATTATTTTCCCTTACCCTTCATTGACCAAGTGCTAGATGGCCTGGAAGGGAAGAAGTTTTTTTCATTCCTAGATGGATTCAGTGGGTACAACCAAATCCAAATCTGCCTAGAAGACCAGGATAAGACCACATTCACCTGTCCTTGGGGTACTTTTTCCTATAGGGTTCTTCCTTTTGGCCTATGCAATGTTCCTACCACTTTCCAGAGAGCAGTCTTGAGTATTTTTGTTGAATTAGTACATGATGTTGTGGAAATCTATATAGATGATTTTACACCTTATGGCTGTGATTTTCAAGAAGCCCTGACTAACCTAGGCAAAGTATTACACAAATGCATTGAAATGAACATGTCTCTGAGCCCTGAAAAATGTGAATTCTTAATTATTGAAGGGACTATGCTAGGTCATGCAATATCTCAGCAAGGACTGCAGGTGGACCCAAACAAAATAGCAATCATCCAAAGGGTCCCACCTCCACAAAAGTAGAGAGATTTCAGGAGTTTCTTAAGGTTATTTGGATACTACCGAAGGTTCATAAAGGACTTTAGTAAGTTGGCCTCTCCTTTGTTTGGGTGGTTGACCAAAGATTCTAAGTTTATATGGTCAAAGAGTTGTCAAGAGGCCTTAGACATTCTAAAGGGTAAGTTGACCACTGCACCAATCCTTAGAGGCCCAAACTGGACCCTCCCTTTTCATATTCATGTTGATGCCTCACATAAAGCCATAGGAGCAGCCTTAGGTCAGTAAGAGGAGAAATTTCCCCATGCCATCTATTTTATCAGTAAAAACCTGTCAAAGGCTGAGCTAAATTATACTGTGACCAAAAAGGAACTCCTGGTTGTTGTGCATTCATTAAAAAAGCTAGGCATTACATTACATGCTATCAAACATTTGTGCATATTGATCATGCTGCAATCAAATATTTAATGAACAAACCATACGTGAATGCTAGAATTATAAGATGGTTGCTTTTATTATAGCAGTTTGATCTAACTACTGTTGATAATCCCGGTAAGAAAAATGTTGTTGTAGACTTTCTATCTAGGATGAATATGCCTATAGGTGAAGAAGGAATGGTGGATAACCAGCTACCAGACGAGCATTTGTTTTCTATTTTAGTTCTCTCCCCATGGTTTGCTAATATAGCAAACTATTTGGTGTCAACACAGTTCCCACCAAACTTGCCCTCCAAAGAGAAGAGAAAGATAGTCAGGAAAAGCACCCCTTTCACCTGGATTGGGGGCAATCTTTTCAAACTTGGCCTAGATCAAATCTTGAGAAGGTGTGTAAGGGAAGAGGAAGTCTTTGACATCCTTCTGGCCTATCATGATGGGCCTTGTGGAGGTCACTTTGTAGCAAAGAGGACAGCATTCAAAGTGTTACAAGCAGGCTATTATTAGCCTACTCGTCATCAGGATGTGAAAAAGTACATTAGTCAGTGTGATCAGTGCCAGAGGATGGGAAAGCCTACTCCAAGAGCTGAAATTCCCCTACAACCTCAAGTGACTTTCGAGCCATTTGACAAGTGCAGCATGGACTTCATTGGGCCTATCAACCCTCCTTCAAAGAAAAAACAGTACATCATTGTGTGCACTGATTATTTGACTAAGTGAGCTGAAACGAAGGCAATTAAGGCAACAACAGAATAGAAGGTGGCTAAGTTCCTAAGGGAGAATATATTCTACAAATTTGGGTACCCTAGAGAGCTAGTCACAGACCAAGGCAGCCAGTTTACCTCCAACATGATTGAAGAATTGCTAAGCCATCACAAAATCAAGCATAGGACCTCCATTCCTTATCATCCACAAGATAATGGGCAAGTGGAGGTGACTAACAGGGCACTGGAGAACATCTTAACCAAGGTACTGAGCAGCGGCAGGAAGGATTGGGCAGAGAGACTAGTTGAGGCCACTTAGGCCTATAATACAACATGGAAGACCACCATTGGATTTACACCCTATGAGTTGATATATGGGAAAAAGGCTTTTTTGTCCATTGAGTTTGAATATAACACATTGAAGATGGCAACTCAACTAGATTTGGATCTCAGTCTTGCACATAAAGAAAGATTGTTCCATTTGAATGGCTTGGACGAATTCAGAATGCATGCCCTCCTACATACATAGATAGTTTAGCTTCAGAGGAAGATCTGGCATGACCAACATATTAAGGAGAAGTAATTTCAAGAGGAATACTGGGCATTGTTATATGATTCTAGGTATAAAGACTTCAAAGGCAAGCTAAGGACAATATGGCTCGGACCTTATGTGGTGGAAAGATGCCATGATAATGGTTCATTGCAAATCTGAACTATAGATGAAGAAGCCATTCCATTGCTTATTAATGGACACTGATTGAAAATGTACAAGAGGCCTTTCTCAAAACAAGAGTCCATTGACAATATCAATAAGACAGTGATGATGGTGGAGAAAGTTCCAGCTCCTCCCTCATCAGGTCACTGAAAAAAGAGAAAAAATTATAAGGATTTAGGTGAAAACCTTCATGAGGCGCTTGAGTCCCATCTTTGGGTTGAAAACCTTGTAAGGCGGCCCAAGGATGAGAAAAATGAAAAGAATAAGAAGATCCCTAGGTGAAAACCTTCCTTGAGGCACCCAGGGCAAATATCTAGGGTGAAAACCTCTTTGAGGTAGCCTAGGTTGTTTTCAAAAAATATAATAATAAAAGAAAAAAAGAAAAGAAAAAAGACATAATTGTTATTTGCAAGTGGGTGAGAAAGACAATCAAGGAGCAAAGATAAGATCCAAAGGGAACCCTCCCTCACATATATTCATCTCCTCCACTCCTTACCATGCATCTCTCCATCAATTTCATTGTCTTTTACTTCATTACTTCAATTTAAGGTGAAGATTGTGTTTTCTATAGGATCCCTTGTATTCCTACAGGATCCCCTGAACGGTAGATTGGTTAGGTCCCCAAAAATTCATTCTAGACATGATATAACCCCTCACCTCATCCATTACCATCATCCCTGCATCCACACACACTCCTACTCCCTCTATCCATTCATTACAACATCCTCACAGCACCAGTCAGCAACATGATCAAGAAATTCTAGGGGGGATACCAAACATTGCCAAGTGGTAATCCAGGAGCTCCACAACAGCAGAAACATCAGATCTCCAGTCACAGACACCTCCAAAAGCTAAGAAACCATCAGCAGACAGTAGAGGAGGAAGAAGAATGACCATGCAGCAAATAGACAACGCATCACCTCTGATCTTTGACAATTGTAGCATGGCGTCGAGACCACAGGTAAGTATCCCACTCACTCACTCATATGCATCATTTGATCAAAAGTTGTAAAGGTTACGAGGTAGTTGGTTTGTAAGTGAAAAGGTGGCCAGTTAACTTGGCCACCTTCATTCATTAATCACATACAAAACAGGGTGTCCTCTCACACATGGCTATAGTCAACTCAAAGAACAGAGGAGGAGTAGGACAAGAAGTGGTTAACTATGGATTTAACAACTGTGGTAGCTGATTACGAGGAGTGGGAATGATGAGGTGGTATAAAGTGAAACAAAACATAATTTTCATGCATTCATGCATTCCACCTCCTTTAAAATCCCTCACTCAAGTAGCTCTCATAACTCTAGCCACCCATTGGAGGCAAGGATCCATCATTCTACAAGAGAATTTCTATAGGAGCATGCACAGGAATTCCTACAGGAATAGTCTACAGAGGTAATCTACAGGATAAGCAAAGAGGGGTTCAAGAGGGAATATCAAGAGAATTTTCCACTACCACCATTCTAAAGAGGTAGGATCTAAAAATCCATCCCCATTTACAAGCAAATGAACTAGAAGTGCTCTAAAATCTAGTGGATTACATGCACATGAAATTCTATTTTCTCTTTAATTAAAAATACTTGTGTCAAACCTCTCTTCTCCTCCTCAAGCCTCACAAGCAAGATGATAGGAGGGCTTAATAGGAGAGAACCCACAAACACTGTGAGGATACAACAACACCCCTAAGTGCTTGAAATCTTTATAAGACACTAATGGATGGGGTTTTTCGAAAAGTTCACAGGGAATGATGATGAGGTGGCTCAATAATTTTCTCATTCCCTCACTCCACATAGCAAAATCCATGCCACTACTATAGTTAGAGGGCTCACTATAGATCTCACCCCAGAGCTCATTAGTAGGATCATCACACTTCCCCTAGGAATTCCATGGATAAAAGAAGACAAAGCATCCAATCAGGTGGAAAAAAGGAAATTCTTTCTAGAAGGTGAAGAACCCGCAGAGGATAAAAATGGAGTAATGAGGGACAGTTTTCCATACCCATGGAGTGAGTTAGGCTACCAACTCATCAAATATATCTCATGTGAGGGTAGACACAGTGTTGTTTATGGATACCGTTTTAGGATGATTGAAGAATTAAGATTTGGGGTAGAAACACCAACTCACCAAAGACTTAGCATACCCTATTTTCTGATGCAATCACTCATGGACTCCAGCAACAAGTAAAGAAAGGAAATTCCCAACAGTTAGTTCACCATGGGTTGATCAGGATCCTCATTGAGGATGCCCTCCAAAACCTCAAGATCCCTATAACATGGTCAATCTTCAGAGACTTGCCAGCAAAAGATGACATCAAAACCCTCACCTGTGATGTTAGTCCTTTTATCAGTGAGAAGGAGGCAAAACAAGAAGAAGAAGATACAGAGCTAGATGGGGATGAGATGGATGAAGAAGAAACTAATACAGAGGAACATGATGAAGCAGAAGAGAAGGAGGATGATATTGAAACAGAGGAAGAAACTGATGGAAATGAGAAAGAACAGCAAAAGGAATAAGATAAGAGAAATAGAGAGGAAGAAGGCATTGAAACAGAAGAGGAAGAACACAAGGAGGAGTCACCAGGGTGTCTCCACGGACCACTGAGAGGATAGCTGCAGGAAATGGAAAACCAACTAGCATGTATGGCCAGCCTCTCCTTGGAGGCCATCCAGTGTAAGATGCCAGCTAAATCCTATGCTCTTTACCTTAGAGAACAGTGGCTGCAATTTCAGATTAAAACACTAGCACAAAAGGGCACCATGCCATTTCAGGACTACAGGCAGTTTATTGATCTTTGTGATCAAAGTGGACTAGAGGATACGGCCAAAATGGTTGAGTTTTACTTGCACAACATGGCCCTCACAGACATGAATATTTGGGATCCTAATGTAGATCTAGGAGATCTACAATTAATGGCTTTCGCATCATCGATGAACCATGAGAAGTCAAGGGCTACATAGATGAAAATAATATTGGCCAAAGAGCGAAATGAACCTCTTTTCATCATATTTGAACAATCAAATCTCATGGCCCTAATTAGCACCCATAATCTAATTACAAATGATCCTCAACTGGCACCTAGATATCTTGTTGCCCATGAGCAAGCAATTTCACATTTTGAGGATATGTTTAGGCTATTAAGATATGATAATATACATGCCTGCTAAAGGAGATGGAACACACTACCACACAACTAGAAGATCAGAGAATATCACTCCACTCAAAGGTTGAGAGAGGCACTCAACAAGACACCTATGTATAAGCAATCAATGCAAAGATTGAAGGTCATTTGGATAGGCCTAAAACTCAGTCCACCACTACTCCTAGGGATGCTAGAAGGGAGAAAAGAAGAAGAGGAAAAGAGGCAGTGGGAAGAAGTAGAAAGGAAAGCATGCTTCTATGAACAAGAAGAAAAGACCGCAATAGAAGCATGGGAGGTCAGAGAGGCTACTCGAGCCATGAAGGACATGGACATTGACTAAGTTGCTCAGAGGATGAGCAACACTTTCAGTAGGGGGTGATGATGAGTCTCATCATTGGGTAATTATATGGACCTTAATTCACCTCCTAGCTTAGTCAAACCAACTATTCTCACAACTTATTGCATACTTTTGATTATATTTTGTTTATGAGATGAGTTAGAGTTATATATTTTTCTTTGTGGTCTAATGTGCATGTAATGTAGGAATAAAGGATAAAATCAAGGAAAAATACAGGAATAAAGGACAAAATCAAGGAACTGTGACAAAGACCTTGGTCAAAACTCGAACAGGACAAGGGAGAGGAATTATAAGAGGTGAACCCTCCTCATTTACTACCCCTCCATTCAAATATTCCTCCATTAGCTCAGAGTGCAAACAACCAAATCATGAGGACTAGAAGAGAGCCGTGCAAGTGAAAGTGATAGAAACCAGTTTATCTTGAGTTGGGAGCCAAGCCTCCCTAATTGGAAGGATGTCGTTGGAGACTTAAGATGTATAAGTAGAGAGGCTTAGGACCTCAATAGGATTCAGATTTTTTATTGTAAAACTCTACTTTATTTCTGAGCTGCAAGACTTGTGACAGTTTGTTATGTAATCCACGGTTTTGATAATAAGAATGAGTTTCTTTGTGAGCCAGCACTGAGTTAACTCAAAGGGCTGAAGCTCTTAGGTTAGGGCCCAACCCAAGTAGCCAAAGCTCCTCTTTATTGTACATGTATGCTAGCATAGATTCCTGGTTTTCTGTTACAACAGTATAGCATAGGTTCCTGGTTTTCTGTTCATTTGCTTAAGTAGTTGCATTTCATTACAGCAGTATCGCATAGATTTATGGTTTAACTATTCATTTTCTTAAGTATCTGCATTCTAATTATAGTAGTGTAGAGTAGATCGGTTGTGCTTTGGTTTAATTCCATTTGTTCCTTCTTTCAATTAGCAGGGTAGCTAGGAGAAAAAGATCACCATAAGGTTGTCCACAGGTGACTCGGCCTCACCTCCTCCCTCTGGGACCATGACTTAAGGAAGAGAACCTTCAGCAACCCCAAAAACACAGGTTTCTAATTCTTGCATGGGCTTTGGAGTTTTTTGTTTGATGTAGTGGCTTGTTTCATTTCATTGTCATCGGTTTCCATCACACTCGGTCCATCCTCACCCTCACTAGTTTTTATGTCATTTTCATTGAAACCTCCTTCACCACGTTCTTCATGCATAATTTCCTTACCATCTGATCCAAAACAAACCTAACCAATCACCATCCTATTCATTAGTTTATCCAACAGCCATCACGTGTGAAGTCTTCCACCTACTTTATGCGCTCCAATCTCCACCATCGATCTGTCTCTTGATCCAATGGCTATCGTGTCACTTCAATATTTTATGTGCTCCAATCTCCACCGTCAATCTATTTCTTGATCCAACGGCTATCGCATCATCTCAATACTTTATGCATTCCAATCTCCACCGTCGATCTGTCTAGCCTGATCCGACAACTATCGCATAATCTCACGCAGATTCTTGCACGACCGTTATCCGCCTGAAAGCACACGAGAAAAGTGGTTTTCTCGTGTTACGTGTCACCCAGTTAGGCTAATCGCATGAAATTTTAGAATCTCGCTTACATCTTTGAGGGTGCACAAGAAACTTCTTACCGCCTTAGAAACCCGCTCCATCATTTCCGCACATTTCTTTTCCCGCGATACGATCTCTGTCGTCCATTTTCCGATTAATCCTATTCGTCCATCTGTTAACCTCATCTCCCGCGATACGATCTCCATCATCCATCTTCTGATTAATCCTATTCTTCCATTTGTTAACCTCATCTCCCACGATAAGATCTCCACCATCCATCTTCCATTAGCCTTGTTCGTTGATTGATCTATCCATCCATTTACATAACCATCTATGTCAGCTTTGAATATATTGTGACCCCTTAGACTCCTATATATAGAAAGGAGATCTTATCATTTGTATCATCTAAGAATTATTCATTTTGTAATGTAAAGAAGGTGTCCCCCTCTAAGAGGCTGATTTTGAAGTCGTTTCTCTATATTTTATTCTATGTTGCTAGCTGGTTGCATAAAAATTGGTATCAGAGCTTTGGATTCTAGGGTTTCACTGCTTCAAAGAGGTCATAGTGGCATGTTCGCTATAATTTTTTTCTACGAAGTTTCAGAAGATAAAATTAAAACTAAGTTTGAGATGAAATCTTGATGAACTTTGAGTACAAATTTCAGATCTTGTCTCGCTATATTATCAGAGATATGATCCAAGGAAGTTAGGGTTTTTGCAAGCTCCTGAATTATATCTCAAACAGGTGACCTAGGGAAAATCGTCATAACTTTCTCTCTGAGCATCATATTGAAATTTCATAAAAAGGTAAAGAAAGAGGACAGACTATGGTTTTCTTTGTATTGGTTTCAGGTCCGAAGGTCAAAACAGTGACACGTGGCACTTTGTAAAATTTTTCTCTACTGAACCAGTCTATAATCAGGCCATTGTGGGAGATTTTGAATAACTCTTTCTTGGAGAATCCAATCTTGATCAGACTTGCGAGGTTGGAACAAGGATTCAAAGGGATACCACAGGATAAAATTTTAGACCTTGGAGATCTGAAATTACAGAGATACAATAGATTCAATATCGAGCTCCTACAAAGCCAAAAAAGGTGTGTAGTCTTTTTAAGTTTGGTTTGAAAAATTAGTTGGAAGGAATTCAAAGGATATAGTAAAGCATAATTATCATTAATTGATGCCCCTAAGAAATAAAATGGAAACACCTAGTAATCAACCTGAAAGATCTAGAATGACTCATGAAGAAGAGGAAGAAATGCAACATGGTATATCAAAATTACAAGACCAAGTGCAACAAATTTCACTCTCACAAAAAGTAACAAGAGTTAAGATCATTGGTTTAAAGAGAGGCGTGGAAGATAATATGGATGGTTTAAATAAAGGCGTGGAAGCTAAGATGGATGGTATGAAAGACAACATTGAAGATTGGAAGAAAGACATGGAAGGTTGGAAGGAAGGTCTGACAAATTTGATACAAGAAAGGCTTCCTAATGGCGAAAAGGTAGTAGAGAAAACTCATAATGAGAATAAAAGAAATGTTAATCATGATTCTAAGAATGACAACATTTAAGATTTGAAGAAATATTTGGAATGTTTGAAGGAAGGTTTGACAAAGTTGCTCAAGAAATGATTCCTAATGGTGAAGAGGTAGTAGAGAAAACTCATGATGAGAACAAAAGAAATGTTAATCAGGATTTCATAGACTCTAACATTGGAATAAATACCCACCATGTTCCAAATATCAATATGAGGAAGTTTGATGGCAAGGATCCCATAACATGGATACTACAGATGGACCAATATTTTGATCTCCATAATGTGCAAAACACACAAAAGGTACGCATTGCAAGTTTATATTTGCAACCCGGTCAGTTTGAATGGTATCGATGTCTTTTCTCCCGTAAATAGCTTGTCACTTGGTCAATTTTTATGGATGAAATGATAGCACATTATGAGGATACAAAGAGATACACCTTCTTTAACCAATTGATAAATCTCAAACAAAAGGTTCCAATGGTGGAGCACACTGAGGACTTTCAAAAAGTGAATATAAGGGTAAAATATATTCCAGAGGGGCATAGGATTGATGTGTTCATAGGGACTTTAAAGGGTAGAATCCAACATGAGTTTCACGTTTGGGAACCTGGTTCATTAGAGAAGGCATTCAGGTTGGCAAGAAAAATTGAAAGCAAAATTATGGCAACAAGGAAGCCTACCAATCACAACTATAAAGATGGAAGTGTTGTTGCCCCTAGCCTTCCACAACCTACAAGATTTACACCACAAAAATTGGAAGAAAAAAGAGAAAAAGGGATTTTTTAACAGTTGCGATAGCAAATACACTAAAGGTCATAAGTGTACTGAGAAGAAATTATTTTACATAGATTGTGAAGAGGAAGAAGAAAAGGAACAAGAAACATTGAAAGAAGAGGATACACACCAGGAACAAACCCTAGAGAAAGAAGAAATTAATCCGACCATATATTGTAATTCATTGGCCAGAATAACCACTCCTTAAACTATCAAGATAGAAGGACATATCAAGAAGAAAAAGGTAATATTGTTGATTGGTTTAGGGAGTACCCATAATTTTATTCATTGTAAGATAGTGAAGGAATTGAATGTCTTCCTATGTCCAACACCTGAGTGTCGAGTGATGGTTGCAAACGGAAGAACCATAAATTTCTCTGGAAAGTGCCATATTATCAAGCTATCCATGGGAGAATATGTGTTAAATAGGCCAATTCTTTCCATTCCAATGTGTGGTGTTGATGTTGTACTAGGAGTCCAATGGCTACAATCTTTGGGTATGATAGCTTTTATTTTCAAGAACTTTTCTTGATTTTTTCAGAAGGAAAGGAAGTTGAATTAAGGGGTATCGTAGGGAAACTGGGAAAGATAATCAGCTCTAACGACATGATAAAGATTCTAAAGAAAGAACAATGTGGCATAATTGCACAATTACGTTCGCTAGAGGTTCCCACGTCGAAATAATCTATTTCTCCATATCTCCAAAACATCTTGGACAATCGTTCCAAGGTATTTGAGACTCCCAAAGGCCTCCCACCTATTCGTGATCATGATCATGCTATTCATTTGATTCCAGGAAGTCTTCCTCCAAAAATTAGGCCTTACATATATCCTTATGCCCAAAAGAGTGAAATTGAACGTATGGTTGCAGAAATGCTAGAGGCTGGTATAATTCAACCTAGTCAAAGTTATTTCTCTGCTCCAATAGTATTGGTGCACAAGAAGGATGGATCATGGTGCATGTGTTTGGATTATAGGGAGCCCAACAAGCTCACTATTAAAAATAAATTTCCCATTCTTGTCATTGATGAATTATTGGATGAAGTGCATGGAGTGATTTACTTCACCAAGTTTGACCTTCGTTCAGGATATCATCAAATCAGAATGAAGACTAAAGACATTCTGAAAACAGCATTTAGAACTGATGAGGGTCATTATGAATTTGTGTTCATGCCTTTTGGCCTTACCAATGCACCTTCTACATTTCAAGCTTTGATGAATTCCATTTTCAAACCCTTCCTTAGAAAATTTGTGTTAGTGTTTTTTGATGATATATTAATCTACAGCAAGTCTTGAAAAGATCATGTTCAACAAGTTGATAGAGTGCTCAAACTATTGGACGAGAAACAATTATAAGCAAAAACCTCCAAATGTTTCTTTGGAGTACAAGAGGTGGAATATTTGTGTCATATTGTATCTCATGAAGGTGTTAAGGTAGACCCTGGCAAAATTAAAGCCATTATGGAATGGAAAATACCCACATCCATAAAGCATCTGTGAGGATTTCTCGGGTTGACAGGGTATTATCACAAGTTTGTTAAGAATTATGGGAGAGTAGCAGCACCTCTAACAACATTACTCAAGAAAGATGTATTTTCTTGGACTCCAGAAGCAACAAAAGCCTTTTAACATCTTAAAAAGGCAATGTGCCAAGCACTGGCCTTAGCTATGCCAGACTTCACAAAAACCTTTATTGTGGAATGTGATGCATCAGGAAATGGAATTGGTGTTGTTTTAATGCAAGAATAAATACCCATTGCTTTCGAAATTCATCCAATCAAAGGAAAGTATTTACACAAAGCTAATTATGAGAAGGAAATGTTGGCAATACTACATGCACTTAAGAAATGGCGACCTTACCTAATGGGAAGACACTTCAACGTAAAAACAGATCATGATAGTCTTAAATATTTTTTAGAACAAAGATTATCTTCAGAAGAGCAGCAGAAATGGGTCACAAAGATGTTGGGTTATGACTTTGAAATCATCTACAAAAAAGGGAAGCAAAATGTTGTTGTAGATGCACTCTCAAGAAAGGATGAGGATGTGGAAGCATTGCTTTCTGCCATTTCTATTATTCAACCAGATTGGATAAACGAAGCAAGGGATGAATGGAAGAATGACGAAGAAATGTGGGCACTCATTCAAAAGATACAACAAGACCCCAATACATCTGATACATTTATATGGAAAAATGATTTGTTATGGTACAAAGATCACTTATACCTCTGTAAGAATTCCCAACTCAAACAAAAGATTTCTTATGAAATTGCACACCTCTCCCTTAGGAGGGCACTCAGGATTTTTAAAAAATTACCACATGGTTAAGAAGGAATTTTTTTGGGATGGCCTCAAATCTTACATTCAAAATTTTGTGGCAGGATGTTTGGTTTGCCAACAAAATAAAGTTGAAACAATTAAGACCCCAAGTCTATTACAACCTTTATCCATTCCAAGTCAACATTGGGAGGATGTTTCAATGGATTTTATCATAGGTTTACGCAAGTCCGAAGGAAAGAGGGTCATCATGGTGGCAGTTGATAGACTTACCTAGTATGCACACTTTTGTGCATTATCTCATCCCTTTAAAGCCAGTACAGTTGCTACTTCATTTATGAAAACAATTCAAAAGCTACATGGAAACCCAAAGATTATTGTAAGTGACAGAGATCCCATTTTCACTGGAAATTTTTGGACAAAATTATTTTGTTGTCTAGGTACTCAATCAGCTCATAGCTCATCTTATCATCCTCAATCTGATGGGAAAATTGATATATTGAACAAATGTTTGGAAGGATATCTTCTTTACTTTGTATCTGATAAACAGACACAATGGGTCAAATGGTTTCCTCTGGCTAAATGGTGGTATAACATTTCCTTCCATACTGTAGTGAAAATGACCCCATTTATGGCATTTTATGGATATCATCCACCATCCATCACATCATATTTAAGAGAAAATTCTATGGTTCAACTAGTGGAAGATCACATCACGCATCAACAACAAGTTCTCTAACTCTTAAAGGATAACCTCACTTTGGCACAGAATAGAATGAAACAACAGGCAAATCAACATCACAGCGAAAGAAGTTTTGATGTAGATGACTGGGTATTTCTACAGATACAACCATACAAACAAATGTCCCTCAAGCAAGCTAAGAAGGATAATAAATTATCACCAAAGTATTATGGTTCATACAAGGTGTTGCAAAAGATTGGTACTATGGAAGACAAATTGGAGCTTCCTACAGCTTCCTGAGTGCACCCAATTTTTCATATTTCATGCTTAAAGAAGGTTATAGGTGACAAGCTCCCAATTCAAACAATATTGCCAGAACTTGACGAGGAAGGAAAAATCATATTGGAACCTGAAGTAGTCACAGAAATAAGAACTTGACAGCTACGAAATCGATCAATTTTAGAGTATGTCATCAAGTGGAAGAATTTACCCGTTTGAATATTCCACATGGGAGGATGAGAATTTTATACAAAAGCATCCATAACTACTAAAGCGTTGAGGACAACACTTTTTTGAAGGAGAGGGGCATTCCCTATAATACTAGTGTATTCCCTTATTATTATTGTCATTACAGTCCCTTATTGTTATTGTTGTACCCATGTTGTCCCCATATTGTTATTATTGTGCCCCATAGAAGCCCACTATTGTTATTGTTGTGCCCTTACATTATTATTATGTCATCTTTGACTATATTGTTGAAAATAGCAACAAGAAATGATAAAAATAGAATCCAGAAATTCCAATTTAATTTGTCCTTGAATTAAATTGAGAATTAAAATCGAATTTTATTATCATAGCAACTTGTAATAGTTAACTAGAGTGAGTTGACTTAGTTAACGTAGGAATTTCAAGTTGGAAGTCTTTCTAAAGTCATGTATATGTTCTCCCTATATTATAGGTGTCCAAAATGAGTTAAGTATGAGTTGTAGTTAGTTAACTCAGTTTACTGAGTTAAGTCCAGTTAAATTAGTTCCAAACTGTTTGAGGAACTAATAGTGAGTTAACAGTCAGTTGATGCATTAGTGCACTCAACTAGTGCTACTCTAGTTAACTGAATATTTACTCATCAGAAACTTACTTATGCATGTTGATTCTAAGAGAGACCTAGCTTAGACTAGAGTGCAGTGATAGTGTACTATTTGTTTTAGATTTTTCTAAGTTACACTGATAGTGCATGCATTCAGGAATTGATCCTTGAGGGATTGCGCAGTTTTTAGAGGCTTATTTCCCTTTAAATACAAGCTATCCTCCATAGTAATTATGCATTGGAATAGACTTGGAGAGCTTTTGAAGAGGCTAAGATTTGGCCTTGAGCTTACTTATGAGTTGGAGATTGAATTTGCTAGGTGTTGGGATTGTTCTTAAGAGAACAAGTATTATAATTTCATCTTGATTTTTCAAATTAATATAATATAGTAGTGGGGTTTTGAGTTGTGGATTTCCCCGAATATTTATTATGTTATGTGCTTTTGAGGTTCTTCCTCTTGTTGATTATTATTTTCTCTATCTTTATGGGCTTCCGATGTAAAGAGTAGAAGTAGATTCTTGTCTCCTGTTTTAGTAGATTACATGAGCTTGTGAATCTACATGAAATTCTACATGGTATCAAAGCTGAGAACAATATACTAGAGGAGATTTCAAAGTTTTGAGTTCTAGGTTACAGGTGAAATTTGAATTTGCAATACATACTTCAGGATCGACAGAAGGTGTTCTATAGTTTGCGACTCGAGTATGCCTTAGATGACATCTCGAATTATATAGCCTAGAAGGACAGGATGGAGGTCATGTTGGAGGATAATGGCTTGAAGGAATTCACTGATCAGGACATTCTTAAGCCACCAGCATCGGATGCTTAGAATCTGCCCAAATGGAAGAAGTGTGTGGCAAGGGCGAGGCGGATAATCCTTGAGGAAGTTTGAGACCACATTGTCTTGAGTCTCCATGGGAAGGAAACTCTACATGTTATGTGGAAAGCATTGAATGACCTTTTCCAAAATAGAAATGACCAAAGGAATTTGGCACTGAAAGATAAACTTTGAAAAATCAAGATGGAGGCAGGCGAATCAATTCCAAATTACTTGACCAAGTTCACTCAATCCATTGATGAACTTGGAAGTGTTGGAATCACATTTGTTGAGGAGGATATGGTGATTCTTGCTCTTCTTGGACTCCCAAATAGTTGGCATAGTTATCAAGGCTCTGTCAATGGCTGGGAGAAGTTGTCGGATTGGGAAAGACTATGGTCAGATTTGATGTAGGATGAGATCAGGAGGAACTCCAAATATGGGACCTCTTCCAAGGAAGTGGAAGAGGATTTTGCCTTAGGGAGTAAGTCAAAGTGGGCCAAGGGAAAGGAGTCCCAAGGTGAAGAGGGTGGAAAGAACATGGAATTGATGAAAGTCAAGTGTTTTCACTGTCACGAGCATGGGAACTATGCTAAGAATTTCCCACAGAAGAAAGCAAGCAAGAAGGAGTCGATAGTAGTGGCAGCAGGTGAAGCTCTAGCTTCACAATTCGAACTTGATTTCTCTCTCATTGCATGCATGGTTGGCACTACCATGGGAGGCGTGTGGTATCTTGATAGCGGTGCCTAATTCCATATGATGGGGAATAGAGATCTCTTTAGTGATTTTGAGGAGAAAGACCTCAAGCAGAGCATATAGTTTGGATATGACGAGAGGTATAGAGCTATCGGGATCAGTACGGTTACCTTTCAGAGGGATTTCGGCTCCCCTCTCAGGATCACAGATGTGATGTATGTTCCAGGACTAAAGAAGAATCTTGTTTCAGTTTCAGTAGTGGAAGACCGTGGCTATGATGTGGTTTTTAGTAAGGGAATGTTTCTCCTTAGACACATCACCACGAGACAGGTGAAACAGATAAGTTCATGGGTCAAGAAGCTGTATGCTCTTGAGGTTCAAGATGCATGCAAAGCCTTGAGGAGAAAGGAAAAGGTTAGAGACTTGGTGGTTGAGAGGGAGAGTAAATTACCTCTCAACATGCAGCCCTAGAAGAAGCCTCAGAAGCAGCTTCAGGAAGTTGTGGAGCAGCCACAACTAGAAAAGTTGAGAGGATACCAAGTGGGGATATCCACTCAAGCATAGAAGGAGTCTTAGAAGTTGTCTCAAACAATTGTGGAGTAGCCACAATTGCAGAAGTCAAGAGGAAACCATGTGGAGGCATCCAGTCATGCAATGACCTCTAGTAGGGGGGAATTTCGAGCCAAGTGGGTGGAGGGATCACATGCAGCCATACCTCCAGGTGTGAGGTGGGCTGATTTGAAGTGATAGTCCCAAGAGGGCTGAAATTAGGTAGGGTCCATTGAGTGGTTTTATCTCATGGATTGTACTTTTCTACAGGAGCCCAAACTACATAGTAGTGGGAGGAATCGGTGGGATTGATGCAGTCATAGATCAAAGTGACAGAGGCTAGAGAAGTCAAATATTGAACAAGCATAGAGAGGATTGACAAGAGTGCATAAAGGCAGAGTCAACAAAAGCTAGAGTTTTCAGTCAGCAGAGGCAATAGCAGTCAAAGACTTTGATGACAGAGACATAATTCTAATTCATGTTAGATGTTTTTTGTTTCTAGATTTGTTGGAGGAACAACACAAGAGAGAAGTGTTGCATGTAGAACATTCCAAAGGTTCAGGATTGGGATCGAGTTGAATTCCTTTCTTTTTGAGAGGGGGTGTTGAAAATAGCAACAAGAAATGATAAAAATAGAATCTAGAAATTCCAGTTTAATTTGTCCTTGAATTAAACTAAGAATTAAAATCAAATTTTGTTCTCATAGCAACTTGTAATAGTTAACTAGAGTAAGCTCACTTAGTTAACTTAGCAATTTCGAGTTGGAAGTCTTTCTGAAGTCATGTATATGTTCTCCATATATTATAGGGGTCCAGGATGAGTTAAGTATGAGTTGTAATTAGTTAACTTATTTTACTGATTTAAGTCCAGTTAAATTAGTTCCAAACTGTTTGAGGAACTAATAGTGAGTTAACAGTCAGTTGATGCATTAGTGCACTCAACTAGTGCTACTCTAGTTAACTGAATATTTACTCATCAGAAACTCATTCATGTTGATTCTGAGAAAGACCCAGTTGAGACAAGAGTGCAAGGTAGTGTACTTTTTGTTTGAGATTTTTCTGAGTTGCACTGATAGTGAATGCATTCAGGAACTAATCCTTGAGGGATTGTGCAGTTTTTAGGGGCTTTGTTTCCCTTTAAATACAAGCTATCCTCCACAGGAATTACGCATTGGAATAGAGACTTGGAGAGCTTGTGAAGAGGCTAAGATTTGGCCTTGAGCTTGCTTATGAGTTGGAGATTGAATTTGTTGAGTGCTCGGATTGTTCTTGAGAGAAAAAACATTGTAATTTCATCTTGATTTTATAGATTAATACAATATAGTAGTGGGGTTTTGAGTTGTGGATTTCCCCGGATATTTATTGTGTTATGTGCCCTTGAAGTTCTTCCTCTTGTCAATTATTGTTTGCTCGACCTTTATGGGCTTCTGTTGTAAAGAATAGAAGTAGATTCTTGTCGCTTGTTTCAGTAGATTACATGAGCTTGTGAATCTATAGGAAATGCTACATAAATTGTGACCCCTTAGACTCCTATATATAGAAATGAGGTCTTGTCATTTCTATCATCTAAGAATTGTTCATTTTGTAATGTAAAGAAGGTTTCTCCCTCGAAGAGGCTGATTTTGAAGTCGTTGCTCTATCTTTTCTTCTATTTTGTGAGTTGGTTGCATAACAGTAAGGCTAGCCACTAAGGTTAAGTGGACGACTTCCCTAGGTGACTTCTTATTTCTTGAATTTGGATTTTTGCTTGGAATGTCAACATTCCTTCCTTGGAAGCCTCATAGTTGACTCGAGGAAGACTTCTCTATGGAACTTCTTGTTTGCTTGACTATTTGGCATCAAAGTTGAGGACTCAAACTCCTTAATTGCAAATGGATAGTTCTGGTATGGTGAAATTTCTTGCAAATAGGCTCAAAATTGACTTCTAGTTGCTTAAAATTCTCGTAGGGGCTTTACTTCACCAACATGGTTCCTTGAATTTGTTTGCAATGGGATATTCCTTTCCTTAACAGGGCTCATCCTTCTTACTTTTCCTTCAATCCATCCAATGACTGCCTTAATTGCTTGGTAATGTTTGTTTTTTGACATTGAATTGACCTTTTTTTGCTTGCTTTAGCCCTTGGGGGCTTACTTTCTTACTTATTGCCTCAATTTCTAGCTTGGAGGGACTTTACTCACCTTATTTGATGAATTCGGCTTATTAGGCTTGCCTCAAATGCTAACAACCAGCTTTATTAGGAAGATATTGACCTTTTCTTAGAGTAATTTATACTTGATGTTTGGTAATTATCCCTTGGGGGCTCTACTTTGCACACTCAAGCTCCAATGTTCCATCATTTCCCTTATTTTCCTTCTTTACTCCATCAAAATGGCCCCAAAAGAGAATGACATAATGTCCCACGTGTGGTATAAGTGCTTGGATATGTCACCTTGGCTAGAGCGTTGAGATGATTTGGATTATACAAATCACCTATTTGTCAAAAAAATGTTACCACTCAAACTACCACAGTTGGAAAGTTTCAATAAACACTGATATGTAGTAAGCACTATTAGGAATACACACATTGTCATCTTAGTTTATTCCCATTGCTTTAAGCCAGCGCCTAGAAAATTCCATGGGTGGTATCCCTAAACACAACAACTCAACCAAGAAATGATAAACCAATGAAACATATGGAAGAGGTAAGAGTTAGTTAAATAACCAAATTTTAATCTGATTTATGATGACAAATTAATATTGCAGATCGACGACAAAAAGGTACTCAATATGTTAGGAAAATGAGCTTAAAACACCACAAATTGAATATGGTGTCTTCTTACCACAATAGAAGAGGATCGAGTTGTTATACTTGTTATAAATAATTGTAAGAAGACAAAATATTTGTTGTTCAAACATGTAACTTTAATATTTCTTAAAAGTGCAGCAGACCAACAAGCATAGGGATATTTCATGGCCCTAAAAATAGCCTTTAGTGGACCTAAAACTCAAGGGACTTTATTGGAGATGTTAGTACTATCAAAGATCTTTCCAATGAGCACAAGAACACTGATTTTGGAGAATTAGCTTAGAAGATATTAAATCTGCAATGCAACTACCAAGAAATAAGCCCATAATCAAGAGGGACAAAAATTGACTTGGAAAAAAATAATGGTTAGACCTGTAATGGGTAGACAATCTAATAGTAATAATTATTTAGTGAAAAACCTCTTTAGAGAATAGAAAATATTTTATCTTGGTTTTCACATATCCTAAGGCAAGTGTTTGCCTCCAGTCACTCCCAATTGTTGTATATTTTTTCAAGGAACTGTAATTAACTTTACAACACTTGGAAATGCAATTAGTATAACAATATAAGGTAAATTAGAGGGGGGCATACAACCTTGGGGCTTAGGACTTCTCTAAATTGTAATTTTTATGGTGATTTTACCAATGATGTAATTAATAAATGTAATCTAAATCACAATTAAGTGAATATATTCACTATTATAATATTTTTTGGAATTTCTATAAAGAATAATTTGATTTTTTTTAATATATGATATTTTTTTAGTTTTTTATATTTAATACTAATTACACATTTACCAAAAATACAATAAATTTTGAGATGTATTTTTTGGTAAATAAAATGATTGTAAATTGTTGGAGTAAGGCTATGATCATTCTTCCACAAGAGTCAAGGATAGGGCATTATGTCCTCTCTTGATTTGGTATGATATGGATCTCAATATTAATGTTTTGCTTTTTTTTAAGTGATATTGTGAATATTTTTGGCCAAGACTAGATTTAAATTCAAGAAAGTTGTGAGAGACATTTTGAAATATCATTTTCAATTAATATATATATATATATATAGTGTTTAGGGGAAAAAAATCATTTACATATAAAGATATATAGTTGAAAAGAGACATGTTGCATTCATAAGAGCCAAAAGACCTGCTACCTTGTAGGTAATACATAAAAGTGTTCCAAAATACGCAGCATTGTTAGCATAATCATAATATATCGATACCGTAGCTAACCATGGAACTATAAGCAAAAAAGTGTCACTGATGCATATTTTAAAATTGATGTTGAGGGCCACCCTATATGAAAGGATGATGATAATATTCATAATTATCTTCACCTCTGTTTTCCTTAATCAACCATCTCTCATGATCTTGTTCAAGACTTATTTTAGATAAGTGATCTACTTGTTGATTCCACTCCCTATAGATATCACAACAAGAGAAAATTCCAAATGTGTCTTTGATACGTAACACCTCCTCAGCTAAAGGTAAAAGATGAGGGTTGTGACACCTCTAAACCCCTTTAATCAAATTTATTGCAATAAAAGAGTCCTTAAACACCTAAAAATAAGGACAAACTTTTTCCTTGGTGAAAATAAACAATTGCTTAAGTGTCACGAGTTCAACATAATTATTTGAGCCCCTTCCCAAACCCATTTCTAAGGTGAAAAAATGTTTCTCGGATAAGTAAAAATAACTACCCCTCCCCCTTCCCCACATCTTATTTCCTCCCCTTGAGAGGCCCCATTAAAAAATTGCATCTTATCCCTGGGTTAGGCCCAACTCAAGAGCTCCAAATCCCTCTTTTATTATTTAATCTTAGTGTTATGCATCTATTTACTTTTGCAAGCATTTCTAATGGTTACCTTTTTATAGCACTCATGCATCGTTAATCAGAAAATTGTAATGAACAATTCTCTCTTACAAGTTATCTGAGCATTTGGTTGCAGTAGTTACATCATTTAATATCATTTCCAACCTTCATTTACTTCATTTCATTTGTTTCCACGCATTTGGTGTTTGTTGTTTATTGTTCATTGCTTTCTTTTGTTGTGTAACCAATTATGCAGCTACATGAAACACACTAAGCTTAGTTTTGTTAGGTTAAACTTGCAACGGATTGCCTTGAATCTTTAAAAGGTTGGCTTCCTCATTGTCTAACTTCTCCATATCTTCCTTGCTTCTCAGAATCACATTTTTCTTGGTTAATTGCTCGTTGGACTATCTCATGTAGCAAAACAAGGACCCATGGAATAGTTCATAACCAACCCTTCGTTCTCACTCAATTTTACAAAAAAATTGTGATTTGGCCTCTTCAGCATAATACAACACTCTTGGAACCCTGATAATGGAACTTGGAGTTATAAAGACCATGTAGATGATTTTGATTGATTTGCTTTAGAAACTGCTTTTTCCTGCAATTTAGGGTTTTCAATTCATAGTCTTTCATTTCAACGGTGTGTTTTTGTTTCCTTGAACATTGCATAGAAGTGTGCAAGTATTATTTCATTTCATTACAGACAATATAGAAGTATGCAAGTGTGCTTTCTTCCAACGTAAGTAGCTTAGGTTTGCGTGTTCTTTTCCTTTAAGTAAGTCTTTCCTTGCAATTATATTTATCATGTAGTGTAGATTAATTAACTTGGTCTATGTACATCTAGCTTTCATTCTAGTGTTTTCACCTACATAAAAAATCAATAAGAGCAAGAGAAAGTGCATGTTGCACATATGGTGTTGGCCCCTCTTAAGTTTGTATGAACCTTGGGTAGATAATTAAAGCTAAGACCCTTGGGGGTTGCAACATTGTTGTTGCAATACTGAGGCCAACATTTTTTGGCATTGTTTCTAGGGAGGTATCAGAGTATTTATTACCTTTTTCTTTAGTTGATTTCTCTTTCTTTCATTTTATCTCTTGCAAAAAGAAAAAAACAGATTAGCATCTTCTTTTCAAAAAATACATTAAAAATAAAAATAAAAAAACACATTCTTTTCCTTTCATACCTTGAAAAATTAGGGACAAGACAAGATTTTTTTACCATAAAGCCCCAGTTCCACAAGCATCCAACCCTTTTCAATTGACTGTGAGCCTCCTACCATGTTCACAAGGACCTTTGAGGCCCTTTTTAGTAAGAAACCAAGGATCTTTAAGGAGCTTACAGAAGGAGAAATACATTCACATCCCACCAACACTATGGTTGAAGATATATAACCTTAAGTGTTCACATTTCCCATTATAGAAACAGATGGAGAAGCTAGAATGAAAAACATTAATCTAGTTGTGCTCCCACACTTCTATGGTTTGATTATAGAGAATATTAACACTTTTATGTTTGATTTTGCTATGTTGTGCAAGATTTATGATTATACAGCTTGAGTTATTAATGGTGTTGGACCCACCAACATTCAGGGGATTACCTTGGTGTGAAGTCCCAACTAGACCTCACATTGTATGGTGTAGGATTACCATCCGGTACGATGGACCGGTTGCCATTATCTTAAAGATATGCCTTAGTTCTTTCTTGTCAGCACATGAGAGTGGTTTGCTTTGTCTTCAAACAACAGGGTTCGCATTCCTGGTGAGTGCTAGTGTTACTTGTGTCAAGGTTCTTTCACCGTAGAGGGAGAGGGTGGAAGTGAGTCTCTAGTCGAAAGGGAAGTGTCCCAACTCTGTCAAAGACACACAGCACATTAGGACATGCGCACATTCCAGCAGAGTAGTCCACATGGATGCGACAGTCACAAACACACAATGAATAGATACCATGTACAACACCCAACAGAATAGTCCACGCGAGTGTGATGGTCATTACAACAAGTTTATGGGAATGGTTTTGTCAAGTGTTCGGCAAGGTAGCCCGCGCGGGCAAGACAGTGTTAACGACTTATACAACACATTTTCATAAGCATATGTATTAGAACAACCAAAATAGTTCAACTGTCTTAACACAGGTTAAAGAAACATGCATTACAAGTGTTCAAAGAATATTCTTACAAATAATCACAATACAGTGTGAAAACATGTTGGCCTGTTAATAGGCTTCTGAATTAAGTGAGTTCCAAGACACATCAGTACACCATACATCACTAACCCAGTAAGCGGGGAGTTAGACCCACTGCTCGCTCCTCAAAGAAAATATTACAGACTCTCAAGGCTATGTGGGAGGAGCTAAGGTGAAAAGTATTTTGCATGGACAAATGAGGGATATTTATAGCTAAGGGTAAATCTAGCCCTTATGACTGTTCGACTTCCCTCATGACTATTTGATTTTCATGACTTTTCAACTTTACATGACTCTTCAGATTACATGTGGGTCTCTTGGACTTCCACGTTATATTACATTTATTTACAACAGTATGGCCCAGAGTAGTGATGTGGTCGACATGACTTGTGACATGACTCGACACAATAGTGGTGGTATGTTCATGTTGTTGGTGGTGTCCATGTCAATTTGTAGTGCTACTGAGTGATGGATATGCTCTTGGTGTATCGTTGCTTCACCTCCGCATGGAAAGGTGTGTGGAGTCTTCGATGGTATTGGTGTTTGCTTGATGTTTCATGTGCACGTCTCTCCTTCGCTTGTACTTTGGCATGCTTCACGTGTTTGTTCGTTCACGAAAACATCTCCTCGCATGTATTGTCTATTTGCAAAAAAATCACCTCACATACATTTCCCATTTGTGAAAAAAATCTCCTCGCATGCATTGTTTGTTCACAAAAAAAACTCCTTGCGTGCATTCTTCATTCGTCCGTTCGCGAAGAATTCTCCTCGCATGTGCTCTCCTTGTTCATCTCATTCGTCGACACGTCATGTCTCATCCATGTACCTGTATCTGCAATCACTCATGATGAGACGACATCAAATCCATAAATCTCCTCGTCTAGAAAGATGCATTATCTTTCGCCTTCGAATGCAGGTGACTGGGAGAGAGGACAAGGCTCTTGAAACTGAGCAAGGTAGATTTCAAGCTTGCATGCAAGCTTTGGGCACTACTAGTGAAAATTGCGTCGAAGTCACTAGGAGACTGAGATGGAAAATCCTAATCAAGAGTGACTGTCTGCAAGATCTATCTCGACTGGAGGGCAGATCTACATAAATTTTTTAGGGAAGAAGTGTAGGAAGCAGAGAGGGTTGGCAGAAAAAATTACATAATTCCTCCAGGGAGCTAGCAACGGGCTACAGGAGGCTTGCTGGAAAAAAAATGCACAATTTTTTCAGGGAGCTGGCAGTGGGCTGCAGGAGTGCTGCTGGAAAAAACTGTGCAATTGCTAATGGTTTTCCCATTGAACATCCCTGCGCAGTTTCTGAACTGAGTGGGATGTTGGGCATCTTGGTGACTACTCATGAAAACTACGCAGTTTTTCGGGTGAGAAACAGGTTGGTTGTCTGGTGACTAGCTAGAAAAAATATGCAATTTTTTGAGGGAGATAGTGATGGACACAGGGTGTTTGTCTAGCATGTCTGCGCAATTTCTTCAGTCAGCGGAGTGGGCATGCTTTGTAGCTTTTGCACAATTTTTTGGGGGAGTGAGTCCTGGGGTCACTGCCCGGTCAAACTCTCCGGTTGACCAGCTGGAGGGTTGGTTGATTCGCTTGCGGGCAGTGCAGATTGAGATGGCTTGCTAAGAAACTTCTGCATTGTTCTAGGTGACAGTCGGTCCGGTCGATTCTAGGATTGCGCAGTGCAGGCTGCATAGGAGACAACCTTAAGCTCTACGCAGTGATGGGTAGCAGTACATGTTCACTAAGGATTGAAACTGTGCAATGCAGCTCAACGAGGGTCCGGTCATTAGAACTTCAGGAAAAGGACTAAGTGTGTGAGCGAGTGAACTTTTGCATACGTGACCTTGCGAACACACACTCAACATGACTCGACGACAAGACGCCTCAAACCATCAAGACAACATATACTCATTGTGACTGACCGATGATGCAAGCAACAAGCACGACACTTGGGATATATCATTGAATGACCGCGATGACGCTAATGCATACAACTTCATGTTTGAGTGTGACGAATGTTTACATAACGAATACAACTTGTACACATGAAGCGGGACCTTGTGCATGGCCATAACATGGCTGCAAGCGTGACAATGTGACCAACATGCAAAAAGTTGTCCATTGAACGGTAAAGTGAGGAGGGTACAAAGACTCAACACGAGCTCACGAGATGAGCCCGAGTGCTTTCAAACATAAAGCAATAACCTAAGGAAGGCTCTGAAATTGAATGCATGCCAAAATTTTGGAGTGTGTTGTAGTCACTACAAGACTTGGCGACACACTAGTTGAATTCTATCTTCTCTGTTTTGGTTCATTGACAGCGCAGGGCCTTGGTCTTTGAGGGAGTATTGAATCATTTTGAAGGTTAATTTGGCTTCCCCACTTACCCCATGGATATACATGGTTCACCTTTCGCCAACTCAGTCAAACACAACACAATTTTCAGCTTAATCACAGTGTTTTGAAATTAGGAAGGGTAGTTTGGCTCGCGAGTTAAAATTTTAAGAGTATAATTTTTAATCTCTGGTGTTTCTCTACTGCTAGAAGGCCTAGACAGTACCCCAGTAGAGTCACGTAGGAACACATGCATTGATCCACTGCTAGCGAGCCTAGTCAGTACCCCGGTGGAGTTGCATGCTCCACCTCTCTGCACAAGAAGTCTCTCTTCTTTCGCCTTTATATTTTTTAAAGAGTATTGTGCATAGACGCTTATTTTTTTTGGGGCAGAAGAGGGATCTTGACTTATTGAGAGCAGAAGAGGTTGTTCCTTCAAATAAGCATGTAAGACCTCTCACATATGTTTGCTCGTTTAGATTTTCCCCTTCTCTATTTCAGCTAGTTGGATGAGCTTGACACACAGAGTAGAAGGCCGAGTATAGGCATGGGGTTTCCTATTGTGGACACAGGTTCATGGTTGGACCCAAGCTTCCCTTGCAAACAGCACATATTTTCTGTCAAGACTTCATCGACTAAAGGTTATAACCAAGCACAGAGAAGATGGACACATGATTGGCCAAGTGTTGTAGTGTCACAAGACTCTTTAGATCTCAACCACATACTCATTCAAAAGCTAGAACTCAGTAGAGGGTAGCACTTATTGACAAAACCCAAAAATAGCATGGTATTAAGCAAACAAAACAAAGCAAAGCAAACATAGTAAGTGAAAGGACAACAAGCAAGCAAGAAAACAAACTAAACCAAGTCAGCAAGCAAACAAACATGCAAACCAGAAAGCAAAGACAAGCAAGAAAGCAAACACTACTCCTACTCCTATGCTAAATGGTCGGGGTTACGTGAAATGAAATTTCTAGTGAAGCCACCATAGGCGTACTCGACCTACAACCACAAAGATACAAGTGATTAAAACAGATAAAAAATAGTGTGCAACAGAAAATACAAAAACTTGACAAACCTACACATGAGAGAGAAGGTCTCGGCTCTAGGCAGAAAGATGTGTCACAACCACCCAACACACATGCTTACCTCTTCGGTGACTACCATTTTTCAACAAACCTCAGAGGCCTCTTGCGAGTGTGTGTCCTTCTGCACCAAGTTTCTTAGCGCGTGGAAGGAAAGATTGAAGCTTGTTACCTGCAACACAACTCGCCAAGTAAGATTATTTCAGCCATTCAGTGATTGGATCATAAAATTCATGATGGTTGTTTTGAAAGGCTTGTGATCTTTGAAAAGATGGATTCCCGATTTGAGAGAGGGGATCATGATGAGAATATAGTACAGATAGATAGATCTAATCATTCTCATTGGTCATGTCAAGGTACTGAGGACCTTCCATAGCCATCAGCGCAAGCTGAAGTGCCTCACCTGCTTTACAGAAGTCTGAGGAGAAAGATGTTACACGGTGAAGATAAAAGTGCACGAAGCGACTGTCATTGGATGTGCTATTGGAAAAATGATAAACTGCATGACATCCACCCAGGATAGAATAAAAATTGAACTAGTTAGTCGAGATATCAGATTCCCAGTTTGTCTTTTTTTTTTTTTAACAATATCGTCTACTTGTCTATTATAAAACTTGTGATTCAAATTTCTATTACAATAAGAGGGGAGTTCCGAGAGATGCTATTCAAAATTGGGTACGCAGACCCGTAGTTCTCTTGGCTCCTCTTATCTATATTTAAAGCTGAACATAAACGGCTATATTGCCTTACATAGGATCCTCCTATCCAACTGTATTTGCAGTGCATGAGGGCTAAGGGGAATGTTGGGTGACCGTGTCATCGGGGAGAGGTCCCCTACGGCTCGCTCGAGTTGAAGCTTCTCCTTGCTGGCTTTCTGTTAAGGTGCGGAGATGATCTATTACTGCTTCCATGTGTATGCAGCGATCTTTGAGGTCTTCAATGTCTTTTTTCCTCTTCTCCAACTTCTTACGTTTGGAGTTTCTGTCCGCATGATAATCCTCCGTTAGTTCATCCACCTGTTTCTTCAGGGCGTTAATCATAACAACATGAGCCTTACACATATGACAGTCTCTGTTATTGAAGATGTTGTCCATTGGGTTCCTTGGTTGCTGCGGATTTGCTTGCTGGTTACGCTGATCCGCCATCTTGCTGGGAGTACTGTTTCCTTTGTCGAGGGCGAGGAAAGTGGGAGGCTTGCCAATGTTAAGGTTGATCTGCTTGTCTAGAGCACAGTGGAGGTAGGAGCCCTGTTGCTGACCGCGCACGCTGCTTGAAACAAAAGCCCAAAGGTTAGTCTTACAATAACCACAGATGAGGAAAAGATTATTTACCCTGCGCAAAGAGGAACCAGTTGAGTCTCCCCTCGACAAGCAGTGCCAAAAACAATGTCGGCTGTCACAGTGAGCGGAGGGATGTCGACGGTTGCTATGAGCTGAGAGGGTCTCAATGCTTCTTTGGGCCTCAGTGCAGGCCTTGCTGCTATGAAGGAGACCGCCTAAGCCTTTCCTCTGATACGAAGGAGCTATCCGATTCTCTCTGGGATGGATTGAGGGAACCGTGGTAGGCTTACTGAGATTTAAAAGGCTGAGGCAGGCATTCTCCCACTCGTGCTTGGGAGTGGAGGATCTGATCTTATCTGTCAAAGAAGGATTTGAGATGATGTGTCGCTGTCCTTGAAGTCTGAAGCAGGTATGGGCGCTGTCACGCCTTCTATCACTTCCTGAAGTGTGTCGAGGAGGACCCCTGATGAAAGCTTCATTGCTCGGATCCTGGAGTCGATTTACCGTCCTGTTTGCCCCGTTTTGGCAGTCGAGAGGGATTTGGAGAGCAGAGGATCGTTGATGCTCTGCACTATTATCTCGAGTTGGATGCCTGAGGTGACCTCTAGTCAGATACATGGAGATCACGAGTTGACTAAGGGATGTCTTGTTCATAGATTTCCTCATTCTCCCTCACCTGTCCCGTGGGTCTTCTTATGGCCTTGTTGGCCAACTCATCAGCGGTCGTGTTGTGTAATCTGAGGATGTGTTTGTAGGTTACATTGCCCATACCCCTGGCTTGGTCCGAAATTCTGTCTTTTATTCTATTCAGAGCACATTGTTTGAAGTTGTTCCCTGTGTTCATTGCAGCAATAAGGATAGCTGAGTCCCCCAACACAAGGAGGTTTTGGATGCCCATTTTCCATGCTATGGAGACCCCCAGCAGGAGACTATAGGACTCAGCTTTATTGTTTGACAAATTCCCCAAGCTCCATTCATAAGTGGCCATCGTTCTACCTTGGGGGTCCCTTATTACTCCCCCTGCTCCAGCTATGCCTGGATTGTTTTTAGAGGCCCCATCGAAGTGAAGCGTGTGCTTCTTTTGCCTTTGTATCCATTTGTTTACTTCCTCTTTTGACCCCCTGATCTTCCAGTCCTTCTGTCCATAGCCTTTGATTGGGATGCATTTTGGTATTATCCTGTAGTTGAATCTTTGTATCCATTCTTTCACCTGCTTGTCTGTGTAGTCCTGATCAGCATGGTGGATCCCATTTGCTTCAATGGTTTCCGTTATGAGCGCAGTAGCTTTAGCCAGGATACTTGGAACACTAGGTTTTTTATCTTTAAAAATGCTTGCGTTTCTGGCAAGCCATAACTGCCAGCATAGGTTGGAAGGAATGCTGGACCAGATTCTCTTTGCGAGGGTCATGTTTTTGTTTGCGGAAGGGAAGAGCCTTCCCCATCCTTTCTGAAGGAGAGTGACCTAGTTGGGGAGATCCCCGATCTCAAGAGGATGGGTTATGAGTTTCCAGCAGGACGAAGCAATTGGGCATTCTATGAATAAATGGTTGAGATTTTCTTCCTCTTTCTTGCACATGAAGCAAATGGAGGGCCCCTGGATCCCCTTTTTTCTAAGGTTTTCTGCTGTAAGGAGCTTGCCATGGAGCAAGGTCCAATTGAAGAATTTAATCTTCGGAAGGCTCTCAACTTTCCAGGCATTCTTGTGATATTGCCAGTTGTTTATCCCTGCTTGGTTTTGGAGCGCTTTATACCCTTCCTTGACCGAATAATTGCCTCCATTAGGGTCCCATATGTAGCTGTCATCTTTTCCTATGCTTGAGGGAGCTGCTCCTGCCAATGAGAGTTTGAGGTTGTTCCAAAGATCCTTTAGTCCATCCGGGAGGTGCCTTAATTGCCATCCTTTCCATCTGCCCTGATCCCACTTAGAGATGTCAAAGAGAGTAGTGAGATTTGTGGCTAACATCCACTGATGCAGCGGTCTCAGATGAGGGAGTTTTTCCTTGGCTTCCTGGCCCATAATTCTGTCCCCCCATATGCTGGTTTGTTTCCCGTTGCCAGGGGCTTTAGAGATGTGAGACTTGAGGAGAGGCAAAGTCTTCTTGATCAGCTTCCAGACCGGGGTGCACTGCCTTTCTATGATTGTGTCTGAGAGTATGTTGCTGTTGCTCCCGCTCAAGTACTTCTTTTTGAGAACCTCTGTCCACCATAAGCCCTTCTCGGTTAAAATTCTCCATATTAACTTGAATCCCATTGCCAAGTTTGCAAGTCTAGGGACTCTAATTCCCAGGCCTCCTTTTTCAATGGGAAGGATGACCTTTTCCCACTTAACAAGGCTGAACTTTTTTGATTCTTGCTTTCCTCCCTTCCAAAGGAAGCTTCTGAGGATCAGCTCCATATGTTTGTGGATGCTTGAGGGGGCAAGCGTTATGGCGAATTGATAGATAGGGAGGGCTGAAAGGATGGATTTGATAAGGGTAGTTCTGCCAGCTAGATTGAGCCATTGCATCCCCCAACCTTGAAGTTTCCCTCTCATCTTCTCTACTAGTTTGACCCATACTTCACTTTTGATTGACTCTCTCGCAAGCGGGAGTCCTAAATACATAAAGTGTGACCAACTTGATTGGGCTGGGATTTCCAAAATCAAAGAGATCCTTTGAGTTATATATCTTGGAACGTTCCATGTATATATCTTGCATTTGTTGTTGTTTAATTTGCCCCCCGAGGCTTGTAGGAATAGGTCCAGGATGGCCTTGAATCTTCTTGCCATAAGGCTTGAGGCTCCACCTATTAGCAGTGTGTCGTCTGCAAATAGGGAATGATTGATCCCTTTAGCTCCTCTTATTATTTCCACTCCAGTTATTTCCTTTGCCCTTCTCTTGTTTTCCAAATGCAGACTTAGAGTTTCCGCCATGATAATATAGAGGAAGGGGGACAGAGGGCAGCCTTGCCTCAATCCTCTAGAGCTTTTGAAAGCTCTGCACGGCCTCCCATTGATTAGTGGAGTTGTCCAATTCTGAGAAACACATTCCATGACCCTTTCGATGAAGAGCCTTGAGACCCCAAATTTTGCCAGCACTTTCTCCAAAAAGGAGTGATTTACCCTGTCAAAAGCGCTGGCCATGTCCAGCTTTATTATCATGCCTTTCTCCTTTCTAGCTATGCTGCTGTGTATTGCCTCTTGTATCAAAATTACATTATCAGTAATGTGTCTCTTGGGGAGGAACCCTCCTTGGTTGTCCGAGATAATTGAGGGTAGAATTTGTTTCAGCCTATTTGCCAGGATCTTTGAAATAATTTTGTAAGAGACATTGCATAAAGAGATAGGTCTGAACCTATCAAAGGATTGGGGGCTTGGCTCTTTTGGGATGAGAGCGAGAAATGAGGATTTAACACTGCTGCCCAATTTGTTCTTTAGGTGGAAGTTTCTCACCATTCTGAGAAAATCTTTTTTAATGGTTTCCCAATGAGTTTTGTAGAAACTTACCGTGAAACCGTCTGGCCCTGGGGCTTTGTCAAGGGGCATACTGTTAATGGACCATTCCACCTCTTCAATATATATTTCTTTGTCCAAATCGCTGTTTTGAGCTTCTGTAACCTTCTTTTCGATGATGTTGATGAAGTCTGAGTTGTCTTCATACTGCGGGTCAGCTGAGAGCAGCGAGTGGAAATGATTTGTGGCAGCCTCCTTAATTTCCTCTCTGTCTGTTATCTCTTTCTCGTTGAAGGTTATCTTGTCTATATTATTTCCAGCTCTGCGTACCTTGAGACAGTTGTGAAAAAACGAAGTGTTTTTGTCCCACGAGTTGAGCCAGAGGCATCTGGACTTTTGCCTTAATTCCTCCTCTTCTTTCCGGTGCTGGTTGTACAATGCTTTGTGCAGCTCAGCTTCTATCTTTTGATCTTCCTCTGTTTCTTGAACTGACTCCTTGTCCTGGTTCCATTTCTCCAAGGCTCTTTGCAGCTCGAGCTTTGCCTTCCTATCCTCATTTGCGTGGTTTCTAACCCAGTTTTTTATGGCAATTCTTAAGTGTTTGATCTTTGATTCCCAGACAAAATGAGGAGATCCTATTATCTCTGTCCTCCATGTTTCTTTCACCAGGGCTTTGAAATCCTCGTTGTTGTCCCAATCCTTGCTGTATTTGAATGGTAACGGGCCCATGTCCTCTTCTTTCTCTAGATGCAATGCCACGGGCTTGTGATCCGAAGTGTATCCCTGAATGATTGTACTGTGGATCCTTTGGAAGTTTACTGCTGCACTCTCCTGAACAAGAATTCTATCAAGTCTCTCCTTGATATTATTCCTTCCTGTCCTCTTGTTTGACCACGTGTAGCGTCCATTTTGTGGAGGGATATCTATGAATTTATGAGCTTGGATGATTTCCTCTAGTTTATCTCTGAATGGATCTGTGAAGTATTTCCCTCCTAATTTTTCCTCTGTGTTCCTGATTAGGTTCAAGTCTCCTCCAAGGAAGATCTTCTTCCCTTGAGAGGCCTCAATGTCCATTTTCAGAGAGTCCCAACATGTGGCTTTGTCTCTGAAGTGGAGAGGTGCGTATACATTGTAAATTGTGAATTCCTCCTTCTGATCTGAACTTTGCATGTCAATTCTGATCCACCACCTGTTTTGGTTGTTTCTTATAAGGGTCCAATTGCTTTTTTTCCATAATATTCCTATGCCTCCTGATGCTCCTGAGGCGCTCGTGGCTATTCCTTCATACCTTCTGTTCTTTGATATGCTTTGTTGAAATTCTTGGTCGCTGATTTTGGTCTCCTGGAGTAGGAGGAAGTCTGGTTGTTCTGATTTGATTAGATCTCGGACTGCATTTGCCTTAAGGGAGGAGCCCATCCCCCTACAGTTCCAGGAGACCAAAATCATCATTTACCTGATTTGTTGTGAGTCCCACTTTTCTCCTTCGGCTTCTCGCCACTTCCCTTGTTCTTGTCCAGATATGTATCTATTGGTTGTTGAGTTCTGGTGGTCATCTCTCTTGCTGCATTCTCGTCTCTTATTTCCTTGTTCGATTTTCTTCCTACTTTCCTTGGGGGATCCGTGGCTGCGATGTTTTCCTTTGTCTTGTTTCTTGTCAAGATTCTTTCCACTGTCTGAGGAGGGGAAGCCTGAGTGGGGGAGGAAGGGGGGGTTCTTTTGCCCTTGGGGGATGGAGGGGGAGATGAGGGTTCCTCTGAGGCTAGGGTTTCGAAGGGATTGGAGGATGAGGGGATGGAATGGTCTAAGCTTGCAGGGACAGAGGAGGGGAGAGGGGTTTCGGAAAGAGGAGCCTCTGGTTCGGGGGGAGGGTTTGATTTCTTTTTCTTCCTGACGACTTCCCATGCTTCCTCTGGGGATTCAGGGTTGGTATTATTTTCTGATCTGGCTTTAGAGCACCTATTTGCAAAATGACCATATTCATGACATACCTTACATTTGAAGGGAAGTTGCTCGTAGTCCACCTGCTGGATATGCGTCCACTGATCCACTCTGAGCTTGACTGCCTCTGGTAGCCCTTTGCCCAAGTCCACTTCTACACAGATCCTCGCACATGCATGCATGTTTTCTTTTGGCTCCGATCTATCCACGTATTTTCCTATTGCGTTACCAATGGCTCTGACTGATTCGTCTGCCCAGCAGTGGAGCGGCAGGTGCGGAAGACGAACCCATACCGGGACTGCGTTGGGGACATCCATTTCTGGGTCGAAGTCCGGGGTCCAGCGATTGAGGTACAGACCTCTAGTGTCCATGAAATATGGACCATTCCTGAAGATTAAGTTTCGGTCCTCCACTGATTCGAAGAGGAATGTGAAGAAGCCTCTTCCACAAAACCTTATCGCTATTTTCCCCTGGACCATAGCGTTCCAGTTTCTTTCCACCCAGCGCTGGACCGTTCTGGGGGAGGGCCATAGTCCCGTGAACTGACCAACCAGACCCCTTTCTGCCAAGGCTACAGCGGATCTCCTTGGGAGAGATGGGGGGAGAGGGATTTCCGGGATTTCATCGAGCTTCTTGATGAATTTTGAGGCGGAAGGTCGGATTCGTTCCGTATTGTTCTCTGGGATTAGTGATGCAAAAGCCTTCTCCATGTCGGCCTGTCCCGAATCTAGAGAGCCCATCGCGCCTGTGGAGCTCCTCAGAAGACGGAAAGAAGGATGAAAGGGCGGGAGGCCCAGCTGAGAGGGAGCGGTCGAAAGCTGCCCGCGGGGGCAGCGCGAGCTGAGAGAGGCAGGGCAAGAGGCCCAGGTTGTAGGGGGTGCGAACAGCGGAGGGGGAGGCACGCAGCAGTGGCTGCGGCCCGGCAGGGCCTGCCAAGCGCAGTCAGAGGATCAGGGTTTCCAACTGCGGGGGGGCACCATCGCTCCAGCGTCCAGAATTTTCTGGAGTGTTAATGATTCCCAGTTTGTCATGAACAAAGAAAATTTTTGAATAATCTTGTGAATGCTCTGAATGATGGAACCAAGTTCGTTGTGTACTAGATATGGCAGAACACCCACCTTTAACTGGTGAAAAATTGCACAGGCATCATGGTCATCACAAGAATGTAGGAAGGATGCCAGCACTATGAATGTGTGAAGCTAGTTGAGTTGTGGTGAAATGAGAGTAACGTGATTAGCATGATAGGTTGTGTGCTCATCGTCACACACGAAGATTATTCGTGTGATGAGCAGGAAGATTTGACGCGAAAAATTCGCAAGAAGGCCAAGGAGATGATTATGAGAGAACACATCCTATAAGTATGATTCTGGACAAAGATAGTCTTTGAGATGATCAACTTCACTTTTCCATGATTGCATGAGGGACAGATGCTCCCAATCCTAATTAGATGTAAGAGAGGTGCATGAAGACAAACATGTTGTAATAGACTCGTGGATTCGGTCATTAGTGAAAATTTGAAATATCAAACCCAGAATAGTAAATATTTTTTACACGAAGATCCATGTCGACTACAACCATGCATATAGACAGATTGTGTGTGAGAAACGAGATCTGATTTGGTTCGAGGGGATTACTAGAGTCACGAGGTCCTGACATAACCATGGACATATGTTGAAGTGCCTCAACTCCATCCTGGAGCTTTCCAGAATTGAAAATTGCATTTTGAAATGTGAACCAAATCATGCATGGCTTGAGGATGGCTGCTTTCAAAACTACTCTTAGGATAACAGTCATCTTTGTCATAGGCTTCATTAATTTTTTTAGCAAGCTGACTTGATGAGTTGTCTTCATGCAACACACAAGATGATGACGAGTGGGAAGATTCTTGTGCATTCAGATTGTTTTCACCATGGACAACCTTACTGCCTTGTTTCAATCGAGGAGATAACTCATCAGATGAAGAAGCAAGAGAATAGGGGGTATCTCCATTGCATGTAGATGCGCTGTGAATGGTAGGACACACGGGCAAGTGAGGTGCAAAGGAAGTTTCGATATGGACGTCTGCTTTAACTAGTACTATTCCAGATTTGAGTTAGAGTGTACATGAGAGAACAATAGATCACATGATGTGCTTGGGTGTTCATCACAACATATGGAAGCATGGAAGTGATGACAGCCCAAGACTAGAGGTTGATTGAAAGAATTAATTGTGCATGATGTTTCACCAAGATTCATGGATTGAGAATCGATCAAGAATGGAAGCTCAATGTTTTGATGTGAACCATTTTGAAAAATATAAGAGGAATTGATTATGTCTTCACCTTCCTGCTCCTCTACCTATATAATGAGACTGCCTTGCACATGACCGCAATTTGAGCCAACATCTTGAGAATCAAGAGAGTGTACGCAACTAGCTTGTGAAGCGGATGGTTCAAGACAGTCACAGTACAAGGATTCATGGCTTGTAATTGATGGAGGATGGAAGAGATGCAAATTAGACTCGATAATTGGCTTACGAACAATGATATCCTCTTGCGGAATGGAGGAATGAGTCTTTGCCATAGGCTTTCTGAGCCATTCTTTAATTTTCTCCATTGGAGTGGGAGACGACTGAGAAGATCGGTTGGGAACATGCTACGTAGATTTCTCAGCTTTGCGACTGCTGCGAGGGGGTACCCGCTGCGTAGATTTTTTAGCTTTGTGGTCGCTACAAAGGGGCACCCTCTTTGAGACATGAGGGGTCTCATGATCCACAAGATTTGAGAAAGAAGGGAAATCAGGAGGTTCACTGTTTCGGGAGACATGAACCAAGCCTTTTAATCTTGGCTCATGAAGGCAAGGTCCACAAACCGTTCAAGAATTTCATGACAGAGGTGAAGGAAGCAAGTAGCGAAGTCCTCAACTAATTCGCCAGGCTTCATTCTTAACTGAGAGATTCTTTCATATACATCTTGGTGGTTACACTTATTGAAGTCTTGATGGAGATCCCTGAGGAGAGTGAGAAGGGAATGGACCGAAGAAGGTGGCAAGGTATGACACCACCGATTAGCACGACCTTCAAGGGTGAGGAAGAAAAGTATGCAAACAAGCTCATCACTATCGATTTCATGAGATTTGCAGAAATGAAGAAAATCAGAAATGTGCTTGGTTACGGATGTTATGTCCTCATCGTCAAACTTTAACAAGGACAAGTGATCAAGAAGCTCATCGAGGATTGATAGTTTATTAAGGGAAAAATGAGAGAAACATCACGAGAGCACGAATTGTGTATGATCCAAATGGTTAGAGATTCAAACCAGATGTAACAGGCTCATCTTGTCATCTGGCCCTCCTAGTGCCAAAATGTTGACGGTGTTGGACTCGCCAACGTTTAGGGGATCTCCCCGTATGAAGTCCCAACTAGACCTCACACTGCTTGGTGTAGGAATCCCATCTAGTACGATGACCCAGTTGCCATTATCTTAAAGATATGCCTTAACTCTTGTTTGGCAGCATGTGAGAGTGGTCTTCTTTGTCTTCGAACAGCGAGGTTCGTGTGCCTAGTGAGTGCTAGTGTTACTTGTGTCAAGGTTCTTTCACCGCAAAGGGAGAGGGCAGAAATGAGTCTCTAGTCAAAAGGGAAGAGTCCTAACTTTGTAAGAGACACACAACACAACAGGACATGCGCAACTTCCGGTGGAGTAGTCCACATGGATACAGTGGTCACAAACACACAATGAATGGATATCATGTACAAAACCCAGCAAAATAGTCCACACGAGTGTGACAATCGTTATAACAATTTTATGGGAATGGTTATGTCAAGTGTCTGGTGAGGTAGCCCACACGAGCAAGACATCATTAACAACTTATACAACACATTTTCATAAGCATATGTATTAGAACAAAAAAATAGTTCAACTATCTTAACACGGGTTAAAGCAACATGCATTACAAGTGTTCAAAGAATAGTCTTACAAATAATCACAATACATGTGTGAAAATGTGTTGGCATGTTAACAGGCTTCTAAATTAAGTGAAATTTCGAATACACATCAGTACACCATACATCACTAACCCTGTAAGCGGAGCATTAGAGCCACTGCTCACTCCTCAAAGAAAATATTATAAACTCTCAAGGCAATGTGGGTGGAGCCAAGGTGAAAAGTCTTTTTCATGTACAAATGAGGGGTATTTATAACCAAGGGTAAAACTAGTCGTTGTGACCATTCGAATTCCTCACATGCATTGTTCGTTCGTGAAAAAATGTCCTCGTATACATTGTTCATTCATGAAAAAATCTCCTCGCATGCATTATTTGTTCGCAAAAAAATCTCTTTACATGCATTCTTCGTTCATTCGTTCGCGAACAAATCTCCTCGCATGTGCTCTCCTTGTTCATCTCATTTGTCGTCTTGTCATATCTCATCCATGTACTTGTATCTATAATCACTCATGACGAGACGACGTCAACTCCATAAATCTCATAGTCTACCATGATGCATTGTATTTCACCTTCGGATGCAGGTGACTGGGAGAGAGGATAAGGCTCTTGAAATCGTGCAAGGCATATTTCAAGCTGGAATGCAGGCTCTGGGCACTATCGGTGAAAATTGCGCAGAAGTCAATGGGAAACTGAGATGGACAATCTGGATCAACAGTGACTATCCATGGGATCTGGCTTGGCTGGAGGGCAGACCTGCACAATTTTTTGAGAAGCAGTGCAGGCAGCAGAGGGGCTTGGCATCAAAAACTGCACAATTCCTCTGGGGAGATAGCAGCAGGCTGCAAGAGGCTGCGGGAGTGTTGCTAGAAAATCTGAGCAATTGTTGAGGGTTGGCCTGTTGAACATCCCTGTGCAGTTTCTGAGCTGAGCAGGATGTTGGACAGCTTGGTGACTGCTCATGAAAACTGCACAGCTTTCTGGACAAGCAACAGGTCGGCTATCTGGTGACTGGCTAGAAAAACTGCACATTTTTTTAGGGAGACAGTGACGGACACAAGGTGTCTGTTCAGCATGTCTACACAATTTCTTTAGTCATTGGAGTGGGAATGCTTTGCAGCTTTTGTGCAATTCTTTGGGGGAGTGAGTTTCGGGGTCACTGCCCGATCAAACTCTCTGGTTGACCAGCTGGAGGGTTGGTTGATTCGCTTGCAGGCAGCACAGATTGAGCTAGCTTGCTAAGAAACTTCTGCATTATTTTGGGTGAAATTCGGTCCAGTCGATTCCAAGATTGCACAGTGTGGGCTACCTACGAGACAGCCTCAAGCTCTGTACAATTCTAGGCAACATTACATGTTCACTAAGGACTAAAACTGCGCAATGAAGCTCAGCGAGAGTCTAGTTGTTGGAGGGTGATCCAGTCGTCAAAACTTTAGCAAAATGACTAAGTGTGTGAGCAAGTGAACTTGTGCATACATGACCTTGCGAACACACACTCAACATGACTAGATGATAAGATGCCTCAAACCATCAGTACAACATATACTTAGTGTGATTGATCGATGTTGCAAGCGACAAGAGCGACACTTGTGATAGATCGTTGGATGAACGCGATGACGCTAGTGCATACGACTTTTTGTATGTGTGTGATGGATGTTTACATAGCGAGTACAACTTGTACACATGAAGTAGGACCCTATGCATGGCCAGAACATGGCTGCAAGAATGACATTGTGACCAACATGCAAAAAGTTGTTCATTGAATGGTCAAGCGAGGAGGGTGAAAAGACTCAACACGAGCTCATAGGATGAGCTCGAGTGCTTGAAAACATCAAGGAAAAACCCAAGAAAGGCTCTGAAATTGAATGCAAGCCAAAATTTTGGAGGGTGTTGTGATGAGCCTCGGTTTTACAACAGGAATGCTGCAACTCCCAAGGCTGCCGACTTTAATTATCAACCCAGTGTTCGTACAAACTTAAGAGGTATTGGCACTATATGTGCAGCATACATTGTGTTCTTCCTTTTTTGTCATGATGTAATGGAGTGCATGTACTGAAATCAAATCCTAAACTAATTATATAAAATGAAATGCTCGAAATGGAAACCTTAACCTATTGCAAGAAATAAAGTACAAGGTGTTATAGCTCCAAATCCCACTCTTATGGTTTGTGATGTCGTACTCATGGTCGAGGGCAACCCCTCCTTCCAGACCTGGTCCTAAAATTTAAAAAATAGTGTTTTATCCCTTATACGTGACATTGCCCTGAGTTAAATGCGTGTATACGCGGGTCTGTGTATACCCAACCCGTGTATATGTATTAAAACACTTAAAAAATATATAAAACTCCTTATTTTCGGGCAGAGATCGCAGGTTTTACCTGCTGATCACCTGTTAGTGCCCGTGGCCCAACTGTTCCCAACCAACTCCCAACTAAAAAACTACTTTGGGAGAGGTATAAAAAGACCTCAAAGGGAAGGCCTAAGGGAGGAGAGAAGAGAGAGAAAGGTTATTATGCTGAGATTTTTCCCCTGACCAGGTCTGAAGTCCCTTGTGCCTTCTGCACTTCCCCCATTTGTCCAGGAAACCTTTGTTTCCTTATGTGTTGATGTTCATCCACCATTTATGACATCATGGAGAGAGTCATGGAAGGAGTTTGTTAAAGGCTTGAGGCTGGAACGGATCCGGAAGGAAGCTTTGCTTGGAGCCTGTTGAAGGTGATTCAGGTGAAAATATTCCTTTTTATGTACTTTATTTGTCTATAATAAAAGAAACACATGTCTTGGTTCCAGAAATGAATCTTCTTTATGTTAATGATAATCATGTTTAGAATTCATATGTAAATGGTTGTTTGGATTTCATAACTAACTACCTTTATTTATAACATGAAGACGGTTTCTTTATAAGGTTTTGTCCACATACTGTTGTGTTCTTTGAATTGGTTGTTTTGCAGGACAAAAGAGAAGAAGGGAACTCCGAGAAGGGTTTGGACCCTAAAGGCCTTCTCAAACGTAGGACCTAAGGTACGTACCCTTTACGATAGAATTTGCTTATAATAGTGTTATAGACATTTTTGTGCCTTACAACTATAAGCATGAAATGTCCATAATTCAAGGGATCCAAAGTCCCTAAAGATGTTGTTACAACTCCTAAAGGAACAAGGTCAACCAATGACAGCTTCTCCCAGAAGTTCTCCACCAAAAACCACTCAGAAACAGTCAATTCAGGATCAATTCAGGAGCTCTTCTAGCTGCCTGCGTTGAAATGCAGAGACTACATTGGCTAGGTGCACTGCAACGCAGGTGGAAGCACTACCAGGGTGCGCTGAGCGGGAAATGACAAATGGAAAACTCATTCAACGAGGTGGAAAGACCCTGGAAGCTTCCAGAATCTTCTCCAATGACACTTGCCTCAATGAATTCGACTAGTGATGAGTAAGAGGCTCTCAACCTCCAAGTGGAAGCAAGAACTGACAGAGAGAAGCCACAAGTCAAAACATAAGCTGACTCATCCTCTCTGCTTACATCTATATATGGATCTCTCACCCAGAGGTTCAAGAGGCTGGAATTTTGTACTTTGCAGAGAATTGATGTTGGTTTGAGATTGAGATTAGTACATTGGGTGATTTATGCTTTGTTGGAGGAGAGGAAGGGATTCCTTTGCTGGGAGGTAGATGCTGGATCGGAACTCACTTGGTTGTATCTCCTCTTGGACTTTCTTACCTTATCAATAAACTATTTGAGTTTCTCCTACATGCTGTATACCAATGATGTTTTGTTATGCTTACATGTTTAGCTTAATCTGATGTTGAGCTTTTTATGAATGTATATCTGTATCTTCGTGTAGTTTCTCTCTCTTGTGATCTTGCAGGAATTCGGTGAAGCTGGGCCAGTGAAGGAGCAAGAAGATGGGAGCTACTGAAGAGAGGAGTGATTGGATCGAGAAACTAGCAGAAGACACAGGTTAGTTACATCCTTCTCCCTCATTTACATTTCATAAAGAAGAAATACTCAAATAAGTTTCCTTGTTTGTTGCTAAGGCACTATCACACCTTAGAGTGGGATAGGGCATTCCGAATTGGATACTTTTCCCAACAACAAATAGCATAATGGTTGTGTGAATGTGTGCTTCTTTGAATAGACAACTTTCAGTCTGCTAGGGTTTCAACCCAAAAAGCCCTAGGGGAACATTTCCCTCCATCACAAGGAAAGAAACCTATTGTAATTGCATAAAGATCATGAACTAAATGTAAAAGAAACCTATATTAACCCTATTTATCACATGTGAAGATTTAAAATAACTAAGCATGGAGTCTGATCTAGGGAGTATTAATTGCTATGTGCATGTGTGAATATAAAAGAACTTGTTTTTATCGTTTTGTTTTATAAATGCAAATGCTAATCTTTCCTTGTTATTTGGCAGGGGAGACAAGTATGGAGGAAGAGGGTTAAAATGCTCTAGATGGCATGGAGGTCAAGTAGGGGCCTAATCCTAGCTTCAATGATGATTTTTCTCAATTCGGGCTCAAAACAGGCTGCTACAGGATTTCCTACAGGAAAACTACAGGATGTCTACAGGATCTCATGTTTTACTACAGGATCAGGCCGAAAGCTTAGGAAGTGGTCTAGAAGGTGGAATGAAGCTTGGGAAAGGTGGATAATGGGAGAATAAGGCATGGAGGTGGTGGACACTACCCAAAACTCAAGCAAGGGCTTCCATATGGTTGGATTTGCTCAATGGAAATGGCAATTTTTGCTTATAAAACAAGAATTCAGATGGAGATCTTAGTGAATTTTGGCAACATGGGTGGATAAGGATTGGATGAGGAAAATGAGATGAGGTCTCCCTGCAATGTAGAAGCTCCTACAACAATACACATTATTGTCTGCATCTATACACAAATTCATCTATACATGGGAAAGATTTATTAAATGGAAGAAAACAGAATTGTTACCATCTAATGGCTAGGTGCATGAATGGAAGTGCTTGAAATCAATACAAGAGTGCTTTGAAACTAGTACAAAATCTAAGAGATTAGAAATGAAAATTGAAACTTATCCTATGAAACTTAAAGACAATTAATCCATTCTAAAAAAATAGTGGAAAATTACTAGTCTAAAATCCATAAATTCGAGAACAAGTGAGCTAGTAAATCTATAAAATGCCTAACCTAATCAGGTGCAAATGCAATAGGGTAATTTTTGTTATTAAATAGAAAGTTTATGTGATGTAATGCAAGTGGAACCAACTCAATTGAAGCTCATTAGCATGCTCTAAAAAATAGCAGAAATTTATTGTTCTTTACCACAAAGGAGTTTGAGAAATCTAAATTTGGGAATAAGAAAACTAATCCAAGTAGCTCAATGATTACTATGACCTTAAAACTCTTTTCCAAGGATGAAATGATGCTTGTGATCCTGCGAAATAACTTACATCAACCATTTAACCCAATCCTATAGCAAGAAATCATCAAATACTAAATGTCGAAATAGAAAGAAACAAGAACAAGAGATGCATGTGAATAAGAAATGACAAGAAGAAAAGAAAATGATACAAAAGGGCTCTGAGGCTCCTGGGATGGCCAAGCCTAAGGAAACTCAGATTCCTATGGAGGATACCAAGATTAAAAGCTGAACATGACACCAATCTTCATTATTTCCATCAATACAATTATATCCCTACAATAAAATACAATGGAGCTGCAAAAATGTTGGGTTGTGTTATATTCTTTCCATGTAGTTAATAGGGGGTTTGAGGGGCACCCGTAACCCCACTTTATGGGGTCCGGGGCAGCGCCCCAGAAAATTTTGGTTTTGGACCCTATTTTAGGTTGGGCAGACCCACGTATGGTTTTGTGCATGATTTTCGCACATTTTTTTTTTACGCGATGGTTTTCGGTCCATGGTATTGGACGCAATGGTTTGTAATTCCTGTACAGGGTTAAAACCTACATTTGGAATCAGAGCAGATTTGGCTTCAAAGGGACGCCTTTGTTGCTGAGGGGTTTCGCTCGGGCCTGTGGTAGACCCTATTCAGTGGGAGATCTGCGAGATCGATTCTGGTGGTGAAAGAAGATGGCGAGCAATGGAAAGATAGAAATCGAGAAATTTAATGGTCAGAGTTTTGAGTTGTGGAAACTCAAGATGGAGGATCTGTTGGTGGATAAAGATCAGTGGATCGTGGTAGATCCAGGTATTAAACCAAAAAGAGTGTCCGATGAAGAATAGAAGAAGTTGGATCGGAAGGCAAAGAGCACAATACGATTGTGTGTCTTAGATTCAGTATTGTTGAATGTATCAAGGAAGCTACGGTGAAGGATTTGTGGGACAAGTTAGGGACTTTGTACCAATCTAAGTCTCTGGTGAATAAACTGTTCCTGCAGAAAAAGTTGTATCACCTGAGGATGAAAGATGGAGACTCGGTGACAGAGCATCTGAACACATTTAATATTGTGGTAAGTCAGTTAGCATCTATTGATATTAAAATTTCAGATGAAGATAAGTGCATCAGTTTGTTGTGTTCTCTACCAGATTCATGGGATAGTCTGGTTATTGCAATAGGTAGCAATGCAACTGCCTTGCAGTTTGATGAGATAATCTCAGCCTTGCTGACGGAGGAGATGAGACGGAGAAATATGGAGAGCTAGAATGGTGATGCCTTGTCTGTACGAGGATGGTCCCAGAACAAAAAAAAAAAAAAAAAAAAAAAAAAAAGTCATCGAGTGGGAGATCTAAATCTCCAGGAAAATCTTTAAAGTTGGTGTGTTGGAAATGCAGAAAGGAAGGCCACTTCAAAAGGGACTGTAAATCTAAAGCTCCTGACAAAGGAAAGGGATCTGATGAGGCTCCTTCTGCAGAGGCGAAAACCACCTTAAATGAAGGTGGGGATGTGTACTTTGGTTCTTCAAGTACACATGTAGATCATGAGGCATGGTTGATTGACTCAGGTGCATCCTTTCACTTCACTCCCCATAGAGAGTGGTTCTGCAAGTATGAGAAATATGATGGTGGTGATGTCTTCTTGGAGGATGACAAGAAGGCTAGAATCATGGTCGCGGAAAAGTAAAGTTGAAGTTGCAAGGTGGAAGGGTTAGAACACTGTCGGGTGTTCTATATATTCCTGCATTGGCCAGAAATCTAATTTATGTAAGCAAGTTGGATGATGCAGGTGTAAAAACAGTGTTCGAGAAGGATACCTGCAAAATGGTTCGGGGAGAACTGGTATTGATGCGGGGAGTTCGGATTGGAACTCTGTACAAGCTGCAAGGTACCATTGTTGTTGATGGGTGCAACAGTTCTGTGGTTCCTGAAAGTGGAGCAGAAAATCTAGTGGTCTCTGGAGAAAATACCATGTTGTGGCATCAAAGGCTTGGACACATTGGAGAGAAGGGCCTTTGAATACTTTATGGTAAAGGTATGGTAGGTATGAGTAATAGCTCTCTAGATTTTGATTTCTGTGAAAATTGTGTATACAGGAAGCAGAATCGGGTGAGTTTCTCCTCTGGAGGTAAGAGGGAGAAACATATATTAGAGCTTGTGCACAGTGATGTGTTTGGACCTGTGAAGATTCCATCACTGGGTAAGTCTATGTACTATGTATCATTTATAGATGACTTCTCAAGGAATACATGGATATATTTCCTTAAGAAGAAATTTGAAGTCTTTGACAAGTTTAAAGAATTTAAGGCTCTAGTGGAAAACCAAACAGAGAAGAAGTTAAAGGTGTTGAGGACAGATAATGGTGGAGAGTTTTGCAGCAAGGAATTTGAAGAATTCTGTAAGAAGTGTGGTATATCATGGCAGAAGACTACTCCATATACACCTCAGCAAAATGGAGTTGCAGAAAGAATGAAATGGACATTGATGGAAAGGGCAAGAAGCATGCTCAGTGGTGTCGGGTTAGGACAGGAATTCTGGGCATAGGCGGTGGATACTGCATGTTACCTGGTCAATAGGTCACCTTCAGCAGCGTTGGAGGATAAGACTCCACAAGAGGTATGGACTGGTAAGAAACCCTCTCTTTCACATCTAAGGGTATTTGGATGTGATGCATATGTACATGTTCCAAAGGAGAAATGGACCAAGTTGGATAGTAAATCTGAAAAGTGCATCTTTATTGGGTATAAGGATGGTTTAAAGGGTTATAAGCTTTGGAACCCAGTAACAAGGAAGGTTGTGTACAGTCGAGATGTGGTGTTCAGAGAGGTGAAAGATGTTATTAAACATGAAGTCCAACCAAAGGAACCTGAGAAGATAGAGTTTGAGCTAAAGGAGGAAGAATTAGACTCTACAGTAGAGGAGGAATCAGAAGACGAATAACCACAAACTCCGGCTGTGAGAAGATCAGTTCGAGAAAGAAGGCAGCCAGAAAGGTATAGTCCATCTACTTTCTGTTCAAATTTTTCTTTGTCTGTTACTGATAATGATCCCAGAACTTTGAAGGAAGCAGTGGATTCAGAGGATGGAAAACTCTGGAAAGAGGCCATGGTTGATGAAATGGCATCTTTGCACAAAAATGAGGCTTGGGATCTCGTGGAGTTGCCGGGAATTGATTTTGGTGATATTTTTTCTCCTGTTGCCAAGGTAACTTCTATTAGATTACTTTTATCTGTTGTTGCTGCTTTTAATTTTGAGTTAGAATAGATGGATGTGAAGACAGCATTTCTTCACGGGGATCTGGAAGAGGAGATCTACATGAAGCAACCTAAAGGCTTTACGATCAAGGGTAAGAAAGAATTGGTATGTAAGTTAAAGAAGTCTCTATATGGGTTAAAACAATCACCAAGGATGTGGTATCAAAAATTTGATACATTTATACAGGGACTTGGCTTCACCAGAAGCAAAGCAGATCACTGTGTGTATTTTAAATTAATTGGTGACCGTGTTATTTATCTGGTCTTGTATGTGGATGATATGTTGTTGGTTGGAAATGACAAAGAAGTTATCCAGGATTTGAAGACCCAATTGTCCTCCAAATTCGACATGAAAGATCTTGGTGCTGCAAACTATATTTTGGGAACGGAAATTAAAAGAGATTGGGCAAAGAGGAAGCTTTGGTTAAACCAGAGGAAGTATGTCGAGACAATATTGCAGAGGTTTAATATGCAGGATAGTAAACCAGTGAAGGTTCCTATTCCTATAGGTGTGAGGTTATCTGCTAAACAGTGTCCCAAGACACAAGAAGGGGAAGAGGACATGTCACATGTTCCATATGCAAGTGCAATCGGTAGCCTAATGAATGCAATGGTCTGTACTAGACCAGACAATGCACATGCAGTGGGAGTATTGGGCAGGTTTATGTCAAAACCAGGGAAGGAGCACTAGACAGTAGTGAAGCGGGTTTTCAGGCATTTGCGTGGCACTAGTGATTATGGTTTGTGCTACCAAGGAATACCAGGATTGGACAGAGTGTTGGATATTCATGGCTTTGTTGATGTAGACTGGGCTGGAGATCTGGATCAGAGAAGATCTACAAGTGGGTATGTGTTTAACCTATTTGGAGGTGCAGTCAGTTGGATGAGTAAGAAATAATCTGTAGTGGCACTGTCAACTTCAGAGGCAGAATACATGGCAGCCACTCATGTAAGAAAGGAAGCAGTTTGGTTGCAAAGATTGTGTTCAAGTATGGGGTTAATACAGGAATCTATAAGGATAGACTGTGACAGCCAAAGTGCAATTTTCTTGGCATAGAACCCTGCATATCATTTAAAGACAAAGCACATTGATTTTCAGTATCACTTTGTGAGGGATATGATAGAAGACAAAAAGGTGTTGTTGGTAAAGGTGGACACTTTAAAGAATACTGCAGATGCATTGACAAAATCTGTGAGCTTTGAGAAGTTCTCTTGGTGTAGAGATATAATGGGCATTTCAGGGCTGGAAAAATGACTAAGCTCTCTTGTGGCCCCTTGTGGAAAGAAAACAACAAGTGGGAGAATGTTGGTTGTGTTATATTCTTTCCACATAGTTAACAGGGGGTTTGAGGGGCACTTGTAACCCCACTTTATGGGGTCCAGGGCAGTGCCCCAAAAAAATTTGGTTTTGGACCCTATGTTAGGTTGGGCGGACCCACCTATGGTTTTATGCATGATTTTCGCACATGTTTTTTAGACGCGGTGGTTTTCGGTCCATGGTATTGGATGCGATGGTTTTCGGTCCATGGTATTGGATGCTTCGGCATATATAAATATGTATTGTAACATTGAAAGGAACATAATGAAAAATCAAGCTGGTAGTCTTGGTTTTGGGATCCAGGGGAAAATCTCTGTGTATATGTGTTTTAAGTGTTCTGCTCTTGCATTATTTATTTTCTGTGTTTTAGAATTCATATGCTGGTAATTTCTGTGCGGGGTTAAAACCTACAAAAAATACGAGTTCTCTCCACAAGAAGACTAATAAAAATCTCCCCTAGAGGAAAATTCGACTTGGTACTTATAAAAAATGATTAGGAATCATTCCCCATGAAAGGAGGAAGCTTTCCCCACCAAAATCCCTTGATTAGTGGATTTGGTTCCCAATACTAGGAATTGCATTAAATGGCAGGGAACGCATTCCTAGATTTTCTCAATCATTGGAGTTCCACAATTTGTGCCATAATTCCATAATATCTTGTTGATTTATTATTTAATATTGATCCTCCTGTAGTAGGGAGAAAGTCCCTAAATTATATCCTCCTCCAAATCTCCATAATCTACCCAATATTCTCATAATATTCCACAAAAATAAATAACATTAGGCACAAATATGCAATTATTCATAAACCTTCCTAATGAACATATTAAATGTAAAAATACATTATCTAATGCAAAAAAAAGAGGTTTAATTTGCCAAAGGATGGTCAGATGGGCCTTAATTTATGTTTAATTCAGAGGCATGGGCCTTAATTTATGTCTAATTTAGAGGCCCATCATGTTGCAGCCGCTACAACATGAGCATAAGCTCAAATTGTTCCCTTACACCCTTGAGGATGCAACCCTTTGATGATTCATGAGCCTATAAGGGAATAACATCCCCACATGGGAACAAATGCAGAAATCCTTCAATAACAAATATCGGGATTACTGCAGAGCAAGGGATACTAGAGATGAACTATTCAAAATAATCCAAGGAGAAAATGAATATTTGGAATACTTTGAGGAGAGATTCAAACGAAGTTATAGAAGGGTGCATAATTGCAAGTTATATCCAGAATCCTTCAAGCTAGTAATACTACGAGTTATGGAATATCTAATGGAATATCTTAACTTACTAGCCAATGAAGCTCACTTATGATGATATTAAATGGGTATTCAAAAATTATTTAAGAGCTACTAAAAAAGGAGGTAGAATGAGCAAAATCTTGGCAAGTCCTTCTTACTCCTCCCATATTACTAAAATCGAAATAGGAGGTATGTTACACGACATGAAGACCAAGATATTACATGCATTTTCCATCCATATGGACACTTTACAAATAAAAAGGAAACAATAGGAAGAAGAAAAGGCATTAGCCGTATTTTTCCCTCAATGCACTAAAAGACATCATAGAAATGAATGTCCTTTAAATATCATAGAAGTATCCTTTGTACGTGACGAGAACCATTCCACTGATAAATTTCCATATCTTTTAGGTCTGAAGGTTGTTTCCATGCAGTAGAAGGGAGCATGGAGTAGTTGTGATTTGTCAACCAAAAGAGGCCACAAGCTCCAAGGCAATTCCAACAAGGTATGAAGTTCCCTTAGAAACAGATAAGTTGATGAAGATGATTTAATTGATACTTTTCTACCAAACCAATACCCTACTACCATAGATATTGATGGGATAAGAGAAGAATCATCCCTATGGTAGCCTAGTTATTCCCAAGACATTCCATGGAAATATTTTTTGAATGTTGGTTTTGAGCACAACAACATAAAAACAATAGAAATCAACCCCTCTAAAATACTAAAAATCAGCCCTTACTTTCAGCAGATCAAGAGGACCAACTGCTCACATTCTTAAAATAAGATATTTACGCATTTGCATGGACTACAAGGGGATGAAGGAGTACATCTTGCTGTGTGCACTAACCTTATATACGTCAAGGAGGATCATAAACCTATTCATCATCCACAAAGAAGAATGAACCCTGCATTAAAAGATATTTTAAATGAAGAATTGAAGAAATTATTAGATGCAAGATTCATTTGTCCGATATCATATAGTGAATGGGTGTCTCCCCTAGATATTATCCCCAAGAAAAATGGCAAGTTGAGAATCTACGTTGACTACAAAGAACTTAACAAGGTCATGAGGAAGGATCACTTCCCCTTGCCCTTCATTGAACAAGTCCATGATGTGCTTACAGGGGAAAAATGTTGCTTATTTTTGGATGGATTCAATGAGTGAAACTAGATTTAGACTAGTCCTGAATATCAAGATAATACCACTTCACATGTCCTTGGGGGAGTTTTTCTTACTAAGTCCTCCCATTTGACTTGTGAAACGCCCCTTCCACCTTCCATAGGGTTATGATTAGTATATTCTTTGATCTTGTGCATGACTCAGTATAACTTCACACCTTATGGGGATGATTTCCAAGAGGCTCTATCAAACCTAAGCAAGGTCTTGCAGAGCTGTGAGGAGATGAACCTCCCTTTGAGACATGAAAATTGCCTATTCCTAATGAATGAGGGAATTGTTCTAAGATATTTCCTCTCCTCAAAAGGAATCCAAGTGGATCCTGGTAGGATATTCATCATAAAAAATGTTCTTGTTCTTCAAAATCAAAGATATGTTAGAAGCTTCTTAGCCCTTGCAGGATATTATCAAAGATTCATAAAATATTTCAATAATATTGCTTCGCCTGTATTTTCATTACTAACCAAAGATGTTGATTTTTGTTAGACAATTCCATGTCAAGAAGAATTTGAGTGTATAAAAGGAAAGCTAATGCTAACACTTGTCTACATAGTTCTAAATTGGACCTTGCCCTTTCACATTCAATAGATGTGTCATACATGGGAATTGGGGCAGATTTAGGACAATTTGAAGGTAAACTCCCCTATGCAATTTATTTCATCAACAAAAATCTATCCAAGTTTGAATTAAATTATACAATAACTGAAAAAGAGTTCCTCGTCATTGTACATTATTTAACAAATTTATACATTACATCACTGATTACCAAGTCTTTGTGCATACCGTCCATGCAACAACCAAGTACTTAATGAATAAACCAAATGTGAATTCTCACATAATTGGGTGGTTATTACTGTTGCAACAGTTTGAGTTGACTATTGTTGACAAACCCGAAAAAGAGAATGTTGTTACAGATTTTATGTCAAGACTAACCTTCTCTGCGGATGGAGGTGATGTATGATAAGTACCTATATGAGCATATTTTTTCCATCTCACTTCTATATTCGTGGTTTGCTGACACTGCCTATAATTTAGCTACTAGCGAATTCCCTCGTCACCTATATTCAGAGGAGAAAAGTAAGATTGTCAGAAGAAGAAAAAAAGTGCCTCCAATACTCAGATTGGGGGAAACCTCTTCAAGTTGAGCCCTAATTAGATTCTGAGAAGATGCGTGAGGGAGGATGAAGTCTATTACATCCTCTCATCTTGCCATGATGGGCTTTGTGGGGGCTATTTTGTTGTAAAAAGGACAACTTACAAAACCTTGTAAGCAAGATACTTTTGTCCAATCCTTCACAAAAATGCCCAAAGATACGTTACACAATGTAATAAGTGCTAAAGGATGGGAAAGCCTACTTGGAAGGATGAAATTTCCCTTCAACCTCAAGTGTCTTTTGATCCATTTGAGAAGTGGGGAATGGAAATAATTGGCCCTATTGATCCCAAATTTGTGCATAATAAGTACATCACTAAATGCACTAATTACCTAATCAAGTGGACTAAAGTGAAGGCAACAATAGAATAGAAATTTGTTGAGTTTTTAATGGAAAATATCTTTTACAAGTTCTGTTTTCCAAGAGAATTGGTGATAGACCAAGACTCCTAATTCACCTCCAATTTGATTGAAGGGATAATGAAGTAACACCACATTCACCATCGAAAGTCCACTCTATACTACACCTAAGCAAATGGGCAAGTAGAAGTCACGAACAAGACATCATAGAGCACTCTTACCAGAGTGATTAGTGGCAGCAAAAAGGATTATATATAAAGGCTTGTTAAGGCCACTTAGGCCTACAACACCACTGGTTTCACCCGTATGAGTTAGTATATGGGGAGAAGGCTTTATTGTCAATTGATTTGAGTACAACACACTAAAGATGGTAGCCAAAATTGAAAGTGATTTAACCAAATCATAGGATGATAGGATACAACAATTGAATGCACTAGATGAGTAGAATGCATGCCTTAAAACACACTAAAGTAGTCTAGCTACAAAGAAAAGCCTGGCATGAAAAATACATTAAAACTAGAACCTTCTAAGAGGGTGATTGGGCCCTATTTTATGCTTCCAGGTTCAATGGTTTCAAGGGAAAAGTCATGACCAAATGGCTAGGGCTTTATCTAGTTGAGAAGTGTTATGATGATAGCTTAGTCAAAATCAAAACTAGTGATGAGGAACAAATCCCATTCTATTGAATGGATATTGGTTAAAGACTTACAAGAATCCCCTCGTTAGGGTTGAGTTTACACATTCAATAAGTAAGGAATTGAATATAATTAAGAGCATCAGAGCTCCCAATCCATTCAGTCCCTTTCCAACAAGAAAAAGAGAAAAGGGAGAAAAAATAAAAATAACCTCAAGTGAAAACCTCCTTTGAGGCACTTGAGGCAGACTCACTAACTAAAAACCTCTATGAGGCAGTTGGTAAGTTTGAAGAAAAAAATAAGAGATCTAGCTGAAAACCTCTTCCAAGGATCCTAGAGTAAGCTCACTGGCTAAAACCATCCATGAGGTAGCTAGTAAGCCCGAGAGAGAGAGAGAGAGAGAGAGAGAGAGAAGAAAGAAAGAAAGAAAGAAAAAGAAGCATTTTTATCTCAACTTGATTTATGTGTAGGTACCTCAGGATACAACAAATCAAGTCAAGTAGTCTAGCCTACAGTACAGTCCAAGTCATCATCCTAAGAAATCCAAGAGGTCCTAAGTGACATCCCTACACCATCTCCCATTTACCTTCATTATCGACAACATCAATCATCACATACCATCTCCTTCCCATATTTTTCTATAATTTCCCTTAATTGCTACAAGAAATCCCAATTTTAAGAAAAAACTACAGATCGAGGAAATCTTTAGAATCTGATCTAAGGAAAGACAACAGGGGAAACCTAGCGTTTAATTTTTTCATCATCACACATCATAACCTATTTTTTCCCCTATTGTTTTCCATCTTTCACTGTGGAGCAACCCAATTTCTCCATTTTCTCCATCATAGTCACAGCAAAAACCCTCTCCATCAACATGACCTCCTTTCCCATGAATTATCAAATCACCCTGCCACTTCAAAATATTTTTTTCATTGAGCATGAGGGAATTTTGTGCCTACTACAAAATACTACATAGCCCTATAGCACACTAAATAAATCATGCAAGCTCGGGCTCTATATTAGCATAATTTTTCTTGAAGAATACCACACCATCTAGCAACATCAACAACTCCAAAAACTCACTCCAACTTTGATAAAAGAGGCATAAGAAGCTACAGGATCCCTTGTAGGTTGCTATATGATTGACTATTCACTACAAAACACGTTGAAGGCATTTGAAAATTGACAAACAACGCCCTCCAACACAATGAAAAATAAAGGTAAGGTATGAAACCTATAGCACTACTTTGTGAATTCATTTGCGCATAAGGAAAATTGTATTTTTTCCAAAAGGGACAATTTAAGTAGCCCAAATTAACTAGCAATGGTCTCAACCAATTTAGTAGTTTAACTCATTTAATTAGGGGAAACCTAGCATTTAATTTTTTCATCAACACACATCATAACCTATTTTTTCCCCTATCTTTTCGCCATCTTTCACCTTGCAACAACCCAATTCCTCAATTTTTTCCATCATAGTCACAACAAAAACCCTCTCCATCAACATGACCTCCTTTCCCATGAATTATCAAATCACCCTGCCACTTCAAAATACTTTTTTCATTAAGCATGAGGGAATTATGTGCTTGCTACAAGAGACTACACAATCCTATAGAAGACTATGTAAGTCATGCAAGCCCGGGCTCTATATTAGCATAATTTTTCTTGAAGAATACCACACCCTCTAGCAAGATCAACAACTCCAAGAACTCACTCCAACTTTGATAAAAGAGGCATGAGCAGCTACAATATCCCTTGTAGGTTGCTACATGATTGACTATTCACTACAAAAGACATTGAAGGCACCTACAAATTTACAAACAGCGCCCTCCAACACCATGAAAAGTAAAGGTAAATTATGAAACCTCTAGTACTACTTTATGAATTCATTTGAGCATAAGGAAAAAAGCATTTTGTCCAAAAGGGACAATTTAAATAGCCCAACTTAACTAGCAATGGTCTCAACCAATTTAGCAGTTGAACTCCACTTTATCTATAAAAAAATCCCATGTGTAAGAAAGGAAAATAAGACAAACCACCGATATTTCAAGAAGGTGGTCATTGTTGTTAATTATGGGAAGTTGAGGGCATCCAGCATGAAGAATTATGTGGGTAGGTGGGCTAGCTCAGTGTTGTGTGTTAAGCCCTCCATCTCCACCACTTGAACATGTCATTCAATAACTACTTAAACCATGAGTTAACTTGAGCTCACCACTTGTCCTCATGTTTATGTTGTGCATGCAAAGGGCCATACAAAAACCACCATGAAAGTTCCTAGTGCTACAAGAAGTGAAGCTACAAGTTGTAGCGCTACAAGAATCAGGGTGCAGAGCTACTAGAAACAAGTTGCATAATGTTATAAGAGACAGAGGGTTTGCTATAGGAACCCGATTTTCTGTCAAAATATCTCATTGAAACCCATATGCATGTTGTAGAGGTTGGTACTCTCAAATAATAACATTTAAATTCATGCTACCACCTTGATTTAAATGGCATAGGCCTGTTGCATGCTTGTTAAGAATTTCTAGCCCAATTTTTCAGAACTCTTGTGTCAAAGGAATAAGGGAAAGAATAGGGTCCATCAATTTTATTTTTCATACATTTATGTTTCATCTGATAACAAGAAAATAGTTAATGTTATGTTTCTTTTACAACTTTAGAAAATAGAGTACCCTGCTACCATAAGAAACTCTTTATCTTGTAGCAACATGGAGAAAATGCCTTTTTTCTGCTTGCAAAAGGAAATTGTTGAGGTTGTCTATATTTGTGAGAGAACCTATAGAACCAAATCCCAAAGCTTTGAAAGGACTCTTCTACACAAAATGGGGGGAAATTTTAACAGAAGGGAACCTATTGATACAACTATAAATCACCACCAAAATCCTGAGGTTGTAACCATATTGGAAAATTTTCAATGGCTGGGATTCAATGAAAAAATCATATGGTTCAATGCTTAGATTGTTATATGATTTCAAATGAATTTTCAAAATCATGAAGGTCAAGAACTAGTCACTACAATCAAGGGATTGATGATCTATGTCAGGGTTGATTCCATTAATAGAGTCAACACTCTCCCTTAAGGGTTTCAATTGGAACGAGGAAGAAAGACAAGAAGCCATTAATGCTAAGGGAGGATTCTTCTTACCCAATGAGTGGCCTGATTAGGATAAAAATGGAATTAGGAGGGTGAGTCTACCTAGCCCTTGGTATGTGGTAGCTTATCACATTCTCAAATATAATTCTTGTGAAGGTAGGTTGAGCATAACATATTCCTTATCAATTAATTTTTGTTATATCAACTAAGATTTCAAGCTCACCTTACAATCCATGAGCTACTAAGTGTTCCATACTTCCTTATTCAATTCCTCAACAAAATGAACACCCAAAACCAGCCATAATCACCTCCACCCATGCCATCCTTGTAGAATACCCGTAGATAATGGACATTTGAAATAAAATACAAGTGGAGGCCATCCTCAATTTCAAATACACTTTTAGCTTATTAGGGGAGGAGATCTCAAGAGATTTCCAAAGAAGATGACAAGCGTTGCCACACAACATGAAAATCAAATAATGTCACTCTCCAAGTCAGTTAAATGAAACACTAGACAAGACTCCCTTATACAAAATGATTATCCAAAGACTTTGAGTCTAGTTGATTGGACTTAAGTTCAATCCACCCTTGTTATTTGGACCCCAACAACATTGAGATCAGGAAGAGGAATCCAAGGAATGGAAATATATAAAAGAAAATGAAAGATTCCACCCAACATATACAACCACCTACAACTCAGCATGGGGTGTCGAGCAAGTTATCAAAGAGATGGATGAAATAAGGAAGAGGAGAGAAAAATAGTAAGTTTCTCAAGGATGAGCAACAGATCCAATAGGGGGGTATGATGGGATTCCTAAATAGGTAAATCATAAGGCCCATCTATCCACTCCTAGGAAAATAAAAACTATATTAAGCCTACCTTTTGCACTTAATTGCACACTTTCCTAGCTTAATGGGTTCTTAGGATAGTCAATGAGGTTTTTAATATTTTATGTGCCTTAACATGTGCATTGTGTAGGATTTTAAGAGATATTACATAGATTTTAAGAAGATCTGGCACTAGAGAAATTCATGGGACTTGTTCCCTATTGCAAGAGAGTCTCAACTTAACTGGTTGAGGGCATTTAATGTCCTTTCTTATTGTTGAAAGGAGGACTAACAACAATATCCCCTTTTTTAGGGATTTTTGGAGCTGCAGTCCTCCCCTCGAGGAGGTTACTTCCCACTCATATAAATAACATGCTCGAGTAGCCCAGTAGACACATAGATAAGTGTGTGAAGAATGGAAGGAAAGTCTAGATTTGTGTTTCTAAGCAAGTTTTGTAATTTTCTAATGTACAAATAGTTTCTCAGTTAATAGAACTGGTGTTCTATTTCGGATCCTAGTTTGGCTCTCCTCTAGGGGGCTCTAAGCATCTTTGGGTTGGGTCCACCTCATGAGCTAGAAATCCCCCTTATATTATTTAATGTTCATGTTATGCATCTATTTACTTTTGCAATCATTTCTGATAGTTAACTTTTATAACACTCACGCATTGTTAAATATAATTTTTTAATGAACAATTCTTTCTTACGGTTATTTGAGAATTTGGTTGCAGTAGTTACATTAGTTAATGTCATTTCTAACGTTCATCTACTTCATTTCCTTTTATACCACGCATTATTATTCAATATTTTTATTTGTTTTGTAACGAGTTTTGCAACTACAGGTAAAACACAACGCTAAGTTTCTTTAGGTTAAACTTGCAATACATTGCCTTGAATCTTTGAACAAGTTTATTTTATCATTGTCTAACTTCTCCATAGCTTCCTTGCTTCTCAAACTCGCATTTGGCTTGGTTACTTGCTCCCTAGACTGTCTCTTATAGCAAAATTGGGATTTTTGTAACCAACCCTTCATTCTCGTTCAATTTCGCAATAAATTCATGATTCAGATTATTTGGTATATTATAACACTCCTATAACCTTGGCAATGGAACTTGTAGGTATAAATAACTTATAGATGCTTTTGATTGATTTTCTTTAAAAAAAAACTTTTTCTAGGAAATTAGGGTTTTTGGTTCGTTGTCTTTCATCTCAACAGTGTGCTTTCATTTCCTTGTAGATAGGATGGAAGTGTGCAAGTGTGCTTTCATTTCATTACAGATAGTATAGAAATGTGCAAGTGTGTTTTCTTCAATTTCAAGTAGCTTAGGTTTTCGTGTCATTTCCCTTTCAATAAGTCATTCCTTGTAATTGTATTTTTCATGTAACATATATTGGTTGACATAGTGTTTATACATCTAGCTTTCATTCTAGTCTTTTCACCTACATAAAAATAAACAAGAGAAAGAGAAAGTGCCTACTGGACATACAGTGTTGGCCCCTCTTAAGTTTGTAGGAACCCCAGGTAGATAATTAAAGTTGAGACCCTTGGGAGTCACAATATTGTTGTTACAATACCGAGGGCCATTAGCTACACCAATAGCTTCATGAATTTAACAATCTCCTAAAAACCCAAACTGTTTCGTAGAAATTTCCTTGGAGAGAATAGGTTTTACCCACTGAACAATCACCTTGGAAAGTATCTTATATTTTCAGTTGCTTAGATAGATTGATCTAAAGTCATTAAAATTGAATGGATAATCCATATTTGGAATCACTGCTATGAAAATCGTGTTGAAAGAGGTGAATACCCGTCCAACATATCTAGACTCCCCCATAATTCTTAGCAGATCACCTCCAAGGTCTCATAAAGCCCTAGGAAGAATTCAGTGGTCCACCCATTTGGCCCTGGGATTTTAGACTTTTTGAAACTATGGAGAATCTCTTGTATGTATGTTTTAAACCTATACAAATAATACCTACAAATGAATTCTTAAAAATGGAAAATATGAAATAACGAGAATAAAAATATACAAAGCATTCATCAACCCCAAATCCATTAACATTGGATTAGAAGATAATCGTAGTTCCTTTAACCAAGGCTACAAAACCACCATTTTTTTAATTAGGGTGTTGCCCTGAACCCTGTGTAGGGGGGATAATGCCCCCATGAAAACCCCATGGCAAGGGGGATATCACCTCACTTGTGACCCTCCAACCACACCTAGGGAAATATATCATGCATGGGGCTACTCATGTAAAGAATATAAAACATACCCAACATTCTCCCACTTGTTGTTTTCTTTGCAGATAGGGGGCCACAGGAGTAGATAGTCATCGATTTAGAGTCGTAACACCCTTGTTACTCTACACCAAGAAAACTTCGATGTTGTCACAGAATTTCTCAATGCATCTACAACATTCTTCAAAGACACCTTTTGTCTTCAACCATATCCCTTACAAAGTGATACTAAACATCAATATGCTTTTTTTTAATGATAAGTAAGGTTCTTTGCCAATAAAATTTCACTTTGGTTGTCACAATATATCCTTATAGTTTTTTGTACGAACCCCATACCTAAAAACAATGTACATAACCAAACTACTTCCTTGGTTGTAGGAGTGGCTTCCATTTTCAAGTTTTGTAGTTAAAAATGCCACTACAACAGTTTCTTGCTTATCCAACTAATTGCTCCTCCAAATAGGTTAAACGCATACCCACTTTTAGATCTTCTCTAATCCAGATCTCCATTCCAGTCATCATCAACAAAACCATGTATGTCCAACACTCTGTCCAATCCTAATCTTCTCTGGTATCACAAACCATAATCACTAGTGCCATGCAGATACCTGAAACCCCACTTTATTGTATGGACCATTACATACATCAAACTTCCTACTACACTCACATATGCAATATGGGACATGTCCTCTTCACCTTCTTGTGTCTTGGGACATTGTTATGCGGATAGATTTACACCTACAAGAATAACAACTTTCATCAATTTACTATGGACCTGCATATTAAACCTCTATAATATTATCTCAACATACTTTCTTTGATTTGACCATAGTTTTTTCTTTACCCAATCTCTTTTAATTTCCATTGACAATTTCTCTTCAAATCATAGATAATTTATTTATCATTTCCAATTAGCAACATATCATCCACATACAAAACCAAATAAATAGCACAATCACCAACTAATTTACGATACACACATTCATCTGCTTTGCTCCTTGTTGCCAAGTCCTTGTATATATGCATTAAATTTTCGATACCACATCCTAGGTTATTTCTTTAATCCATGCAATGACTTGTTAACCTGCATACCAATTCTTTCTTACCTTTCACTGCAAATCCTTCCAATTGTTTCATGTAGATCTCTTTCTCCAAATCCCCATGTAAGAACTTTATATTCACATCCATCCATTCTACCTCAAAATCAAAATCAACAACAACATATGAAAGTAATCTTATAGAAGGTAAATTGGCAATAGGAGAAAAAATATCACCAAAATCAATTCCCCACACTTGGGAATATCCTTTGCTACTAATTAAGCTTTGTATTTCTCTACTTTTCCTTTTGCATTCATCTTCTTCTTAAATACCCATTTATTTCCAATGGGTTTTCTTCTAGCTAGTAACTCCACCAGATAATCCCAAGCATTGTTCTTAGTCAAGGCCACCATTTCTTCAATAATGGCCTTTTTACAGAGTTTTCCATCCTCTGAATCCACCACTTCCCTGATAATTACAGGATTATCATCAGTAATAGATAAATCAAAGTTTGAACAAAAATCAGATGGAGTATACCTATCTTGTTACCTTCTTTCTCGAACTGATATCCTCAAAATGGGAGAGTGTGGTTCTTGCTTTTCTTATTCCTCTTACCTTGTATATTTTAATTCTTCATCCTTCAATTCAAACTATATCTTCTCTGGTTTCTTTTCCTTTGGTAGGACTTCGTGTTCCATGACATCCTTCACTTCTCTAAATACCATGTCTCAAATGTACACAAACTTATTTATTTTTCGTATCCGGAGCTTGTAACCTTTTAAACCATCTTTATACCCAATAAATATGCATCTTTCATGTTTACTATCCAACTTGGTTATTTTCTCCTTTGGGACATGCAAATATGCATCACAATCAAATACCATGAGATGTGATAAATAGGGTTTCTTACCAATGCATACCTCATGTGGAGTCATATCCTACAATTCCAATGAAGGTGATCTATTAACCAGGCAACATACAATATCCCCTAATATAGCACCACTAAGCATGCCCCTTGCCTTTTCCATCAACGTCTCGTTCATCTTTCTGTAACTCCATTTTTTTTTAGGTGTGTATGGAGTATTATTCTACCATACTATACCACACTTCTTACAAAATTCTTCGAATTCCTTCATGCATAACTCTCCACCATTATTAGTTCTCAACACCTTAATCTTCTTCTCTATTTGATTTTCCACGAGAGCCTTAAATTCTCTAAACATGTCAAAGACTTCATACTTCTTCTCGAGGAAATATATCCATGTATTCCTTAAGAAGTCATTTATAAATAAGACACAGTACATAGATTTACCTAGTGATGGAATCAACGCAAGTCCAAACACAACATTGTGCACAAGCTCAAATTTTCTTTCTACCCTCTTAACACTACAGGCAAACCTCACTCGATTTTCCTTCCCATATGCACAATGTTCGCAGAAATCAAAATCAAGAGAGAAATTAGAAATACCTTCTACTATACCATTACCGTGTAGTATTCGAAGGCCTTTCTCTCCAATATGTCCCAATCTTTGATGCCACAATATAGTATTTTCTCCAAAGACCACAATATCTTTTGCTCCAGTTTCAGTAACAACAAAATTGTTGCACCCATAAATAACAGCACTACCCAACATCTTGTATAGAGTTCTGATCTGAACTCCCCTCATATATACCAATGCTCCTCAAACCATCTTGCAGGTATCTTTCTCAAACATTGTTTTTACACCTACATCATCCATCTTGCTTACAAAAAATATATTTTTGGCCAATCCTGGAATGTGAAAAACACTAGGGAGTGTTCTAATACTTCCACTTATACACTTTAACTTGAATTTTCCTTATCTTATGATTTTGGTTTTCTTGACATCATCTTGGAATGCATCACCACCATCACATTTCTCATACTCACATAACCACTCCTTATGGGGAGTCATACGAAAGGATGCACCTGAGTCAACCAACCATGCCTCATGATCTAGATGTGTACTTAAAGAAGCCAAGTATAGATCCCCACTTTCTTATGAGGCGGTTTTCGCCTCTATAGAAGGAGCATCATCAAATCCCTTTCCTTTCATAGGAGTTTTAGATCTACAATATTTCTTATAGTTCTCTACTTTTCTGTATTTCCAACATACCTTTACAAATTTTCTTGCAGATTTAGATCTCCCTCTAGATTTAGATCTCCTGCTCAAGGACTTATTTATATTTATATTATGGGAGCATCCTCATGCAAACAAGGCATCTCCATTTTTGATGTGCATGTATTTTTGTCTCATCTCCTCTGACAACAAGGATGGGGCTATTTCATCAAATTTCAAGGTAGTTGCATTACTACCTATGGTAACAACTAGATTGTCCCACGAGTCTGGTAAAGAACATAGCAGACAGTGGACTTATCCTCATTTAATATCAATAGATAATAACTAACTTACTACAATATTAATGGCAATCAGATGCTCTACCATCGAGTCTCCATCCCTCTTCCTTCGTTTATATAACTTATGTTGCATGAAAAATTTATTCACCAAGGACTTAAACTAATACAAAGTCCCTAACTTTTCCCACAAAAAAATTGTTGTAGCTTCTCTTGAAACATTCAATAATATTAAATGTGAGACACACAACTGCAATGTGTTATTTTCCTTCCAATCATATCGTCCAGTCTTCTATAGACATTATCGTTGGTTTAGTACCTGGATCCACAATGATCCATTGATATTTATCCACCAACAGATCCTCCATCTTGAGCTTCCAGAGCTAAAAAATACATTTGTTAAATTTCTTGATCTCTATATTTCCCCTATTTTTCATTTCCTGTTACAAAAGAAATTGATCTCGCAAATGTCCCACTGTAATGGGGTCTACCACAAGCTCGAGCAAAAATCCCTTAGCTGAAAAGGCATCCCCTTAAATCCAAACCTACATTTGATACCAAATGTAGGTTTTAGTATTATATAGATTGTTACACAAAAATATTGTCACCATGATTATTTGCAGTCAGTATGGGTCTATCATCACTTGTACTGTCCTCCTGAGTAAGTCTAAGACCTCAGCTCTTCAAATCAAGCTTTGGAAATGAGAGAAAGACATTAAAAATCAATGTAACTCTGGTTCTGCACTTTCTCTCATGGTCACCTGCGGTCCCGCGCCTTCTGTGTACAAAAGTTGCGTACCTACCCGCTTTGTCCCAAACGGTGTAGGTGCGGACCCCTGTGAAAGTCAAAAGGCGCAAGTTTTATCTTAAAAAACTCACTTTGGGTTAATTCTAGAGTTTTCTAGAAGGAATTTTGACGTGGATTGTTCGCTCTGAGGTGGTTCATGCATCCCAAAAGAGAAGGAGCTAATCCCTTGACTAAAGGAGCTATCCCTTTGAAGGAGGACCTAGTAACTTCCCTCTATTGCACTATAAATACAGGCATTGGGGTGAGGACTAGGGAGGTTAGAAGCTGAACATTTTGAGGGTAAATGCTGGTGAAATTAAGACTTCCTAGTTGAGCTTAAGAGGAGAGATCACATACCTTTTTGGCTTCATTGGGGAGTGAGTGAAACTTGTCAAAGTAGAGGAGACTTCTTGTTGGACCCTGGGAGGAGCTTGTACAGCGTCAAGGCAAAGGTTGTAAGGTTCTTCTTCTTTTGAATGAATACAATCAAACTCATTTTTCTCAACAAGTATCTTATGTTATTTGTTTCATGGACTCCTTGACTTTCATGTTAAATATGTTTTATGCAATTGGTTTTTCAGGTGCTATTTAATTTGTTTGCCTTGTTTGTGTTTGCATATTCGCGAAAAGGAGCTCATTGGAATCAAAAGAGCGAGGGCATCCACAAGCTTGTGTTGGACCAAAGGTAGGCCCTAAAAACACTTGTTTGTTATTGTTTATTAAAGCATATTTATGGAAAGATAGTGTCTGGTTGGTTTGCTTGTCATTAGGTCTTCTTTAGATTCTAGGAAGGTCTATCTTGTCCACAAGATCGACTCATTCTGTGCGACATAGATAATACCCACAAAAGAATTCTTAAAAACAGAAAATATACAATGGTGAGAACATAAAATATACATATATATTTATTTCCTTGAACCCAAAACTAGGAAAACCATATTTATTTTTCATTATATTCATTTCAATATTACAATACAGTATATACATGTTGAAGAATTTAGAAACCCCAAACCATTAACCTTCGATTAGAAAATAACCGTAGTTCCTTTGAACAGATCTACAAAATCATGGGAAAAACCACCATGTGTAAAACAATGGGAAAAACCATTATGTGTTAAACAATGGGAAAAACCACCATGCGTAAAACAATGGGAAAAACCACCATGCGTAAAACAATGGGAAAAACCACCATGCATAAAACCATGGGAAAAATGACCCATTCTTTTATTTTTATTTTATTATTATTATTATTTTCGGGGCACTACCTTGAACCTTGTGTAGGGGGCTAATGATCATTTGTGACCCCTAAAATACGGGTGGCTATTGCCCCCCCACCATCGCACCCAGTGCAACGTATCACACATGGGGCTAGTCGTGTAAAGAATATAACACATACCTAACATTGTAAGTTTGAATTTGTCACTTCTTCCATAAGACTATGATTTTCCTCCTCATCGATGAATATTGGAAAAATTTGTGTCAATCTAACCACCTATACAAAAATATATGCCCCCTCCTTAGCATTGAAGATAGTCCTAAAATGTTTTTTCCCTAATCAAGGTAAATATTCAAAAGTGGTAAACTTCCATATAGTATTGGCCATCTTCCTACCTTTAGCAAAGTTTCTGAAGAATTTGGTATTTTCATCCCCACATTCCAACCATAAAGCCCTGCTCTTTACCCTTTGGGCAACCTCCCTTTCCTCCAATAGCTATCTTTTCCTAGCTTCTAAAAGATAATTCTTTGTGTCCTCATTTACAAACCACCATCTTTCATTTCGCCTATAAACTTCAACTCCCCTTCCACATTCTTCAACTCTTACTCATCCCAAACCATCTTCCTAACTACCCATTGAGTGGTGGCTTTCTTGACTTCGGAAAAAATGTTTGCAAATTAGACTATTGTGGAGTTTGTACCTGAAGGGTGTACTGAATCCATCTTGATTGGACATGAGCCAAAAAATTACCATCCTTTATCTAGGTTGAATTAAATTTAATGTGGCCTGGTGTCTTTTCCCTCATCCCTTTTATTTCCAGGAAAATTATATGATGATCTAATTCTCCCACACTTCCCACCCCTTGGTGCATCAATGGCAGTGTTTCCACTAGTTTTTTCTAAGAGAAGCAATCGGTCCAACCATTTTACCACCCTGGCCTCCCCATCCTTTTAATCTGTCAGGCATGGTTCACCAAAACTACCTCCACATAAACAAGTTTACATTCCATGAGTAGGTGTTCAAAGAAATCAATGAGAGGATTTGGCCTTGCATGAGGTAGTTGTACTTTTGCAATTCCCAATGAGAAATTCAAATCTCCTCCCAAAATCAAGTTCTTTTAATTCAAAAATTGTTTATGAACCAAATTTTCCCAAAAGCATACCCTCTCAATGCATGGACCATAGACAGTAAGCACCCTTAGTTCCACTCCAAATTCCAACGAGAGGAAATCTACTCCAATCACAGAGTCAAAACCCCACTTGTTTAATGGTTTTATGCTTATAGGATTCCACCTTACAACAAGCCCCCCTGACCTCCTTATAGCATCTAAACAAGGAAAAACCCATCCTCTAAACAAATATTCCAATACTTTACCAATAATGTCCCCTTCTCCCAAAGTTTCATGGAGCATGATAATTTCTTAATGATGCAGATCAACTAAACTCCTAATGTCCAACTTTTTTTATGGGTTGTTCAGGCCCTTGCAGATAAAGGATAATACAACAACAAGGTAACTCCTCCTAATGCCTTCATTGCTCCATATACCCCATCAACGAAGATTTATTTCCCAATAGCCACATCTATATGATATTTTACATGCGCTTTTGCAAGATGACATTTCTTGCCCCGACTGTTTCCCTCTAAAACATTTGGATTATGTCCTAGGTTGCGGGGGGTAATCTTATTAGTTGCTTGAGAGCCCATGAGCCATAAAAAAATATCATGTAGAAGAATCAAACCAAGCACCAGACAACCCCTCTTAAAGAGAAACTGTCGTTGACTCGGTGTGCAAGGTAATAAGAGGACACATACAATTAGTAGAGGGAACAAGGGAGCTCAAGGTGTAGTGTGGAGAAGAGGCGTCACAACTAGAGGAAACACCCCATCCTTTACCCATTTAAACAAAATAATTGACTAAAATTGTTAAAGTGAAAGGGGAAGGAGGTATACCCGATACTAGAGCCTCCCTCTGCTCTAGGCCCGAGAGGTCATTGTCTACTAGACATTGCCCAATAACCACCTCTTCCTAAATCTATTGAAACTCTTTGTCTATCAACGAAAGTTGAAGTTGTGCGTTGACTAGTACCTTCTCCCCTCATCCTTGTGCCACTTTCATGGGTGTTATCTTGTCTCCAATTGCCTTCTCATGGGGTAAGCTCCTATTTTTTGAAGAAATGGGAGTCAAATTCCCTTTTTGTCCATGAAAAGGGAGATGGTAGTCCTGTAGTGAACAAGGATAAATTTGCCTTAGAGTTTTTTAAGATAATAGTGCTTCCAAGGAATTTATTTTCTCTAAATAATAGTTAACTCAGTGTAAACATTAACTTCTTCAATGAACAGTTTCAATTTCCAATAATCGAACATTATCATGCAGTATTTAATATATTCAAAACTTACATACAACTAATACAATAATCTAACAATATAGTATAATGTTAACCAAATCCACATAACAATGTAGTATTAAGGATCTCACTCAAGGAGTCCACGTTTAGTAGATGAAAATAGATCCAATTTAAAATGTGAAGTAACCCTAGCTAGAGCTTCTAAAGCTACCACAATTAAAACCCTATATGAATCTTATTTGCTTAAGTATTTGTGTTGTATCTCATGGACAATCTTTGTTCTTTCTTCGTTCCGCTCCAATGGCTTGACTCTGTTTTCCACGTCGTCACAAGGTCTAAAGCCTGCTTTAAAACCTTTGTTTCATGTCCACAACTTGTCATAACTTCAAATCTATTATAATAACTTTGATCTGCCATATAATTTATTTGACCTACTAATTCTCTTGGATCACCCTTCGATTTGCTATGAAAATCTCGAACTGTCACAAAGATCCTTCCAAGATTGGACACAAAATGGGGTTATCTCAACAAAATGCCTTTATATGGCTTGAATTGGATCATCATCGGGCTTTAGGACATTCGTTGGCTTCATATGACTATAATCATACCCCTTTCCTTAGATTTTATAGTGTTTTCTCCTTCACTTGGCCTCCGGATTCTAGACTTCGAGAGAGAAATGTCTCATCACATAGTAATTTGCATGTTCGCAACTAAGTCTGCTCCAACACTTTGTTTTTTTGCCCTCAAACCAGATTTTCTTGCCTTCAAGCTTCAAATTACTATCTCAGTAGGATTTTTATTTGACTTGGAGACTTCCCTCAGACTATAAATTTTCTTCCAATAATCATGTGCCAAAACATGGTAAGAGAGATAAAAAAATAAAGAGTTTATCAACTAGGGTGGAATATTTCACCATGGAAATTGATAAGGGAAAAGGGGTCTTAAAACCCTCATAGCCTCAGGCTAAAAAAAGTAGAGATAAAATGATAGAATCAATGATGCTCCAAATGAATTCACCCTCTTGTATTTATAAATTTCTTTAAGGGGATCTTCATCCTTAACTGATTGAGTGAGGTTCAATCGGAACCCCCAAATTTGGGGTTGCTTTGCCAACTGCCCAAAAAACTGCCTAAACATTGGTTACTTTGGGTTTTCCCCCTTTATCAAGGACTATACCCTATGAGGATCGATAGTCTACTTCGTCTCTTAGGAAATTAATTTCTTGGGAATGTTACAAGTCTTTCATAATATGCCTCATTTTGTGGCATCTTCTAAAACAAAACATAATTCCTTCATAGTCTAAAATCTGCACATGTGAATAATCAAACTTCCCAATCACCATCTCTGCTAGTAGTCCTTCTTGAGAATCTATATTTATAAGGATACAAAGAATAGCCATCACCCTGGTCATAAAAAAATACATATTTACATCCAAAAACTATCTCAATGAATTCCTAATTTTTCAAAATTCTTCCTAAGACCAACACCGGGAGGTTGGGTAAATGCACCCATATAGGTGATTTATCTAATACCTCCATCCTCGCATCAAATAATGTCGACCAATTTTTCAACATTATTCGGGTGAATCAATGGCCCAATTCCTCCCCAACACCCATTGAACATGTTGACAAGAAGTGAAAACAAAACAACCCAACCTCTTGCAAGAGATGTAACTGAAGGAAGTGGAGATAAGTGCCACCCTTATTTCTGAGTGACCCATTTCATTAGGGTTTTAACATTGAAGTGATGACCCCTTGCATGCTCCAAAATGACCAGCCTGACCTTTTTCTACACCTAATGGAGTGACACCTCGTCCTATAGAACCATCCTATATTCAACCTGCTTGACCTTAGCGCACCTCATCTGCTTCTGTCTCCCAAAAATACTTAAACCTTGTCCTCTAATAGTTTGTTCCTCTTCGCCAGCCTCCAATGGCACCGCAACCCGAGTAGGATTACCTACACCCTTTGCTTCTCCCACGGTTGAAAGTGCTCATGTTTGTAGCAATGTTACCCTTGGTGTTGGCTGTAAAATTGAGTCCAATCAATATATCCATGTTCTTTGACAAAACAATGACCAGGTTGATCACTACAAATCAAGCTCCATTGAAACATTTTGGGGATTTGGTCATTAATGACCAATTAAAATTCCAATCCATCCTGTTATCACAAAATCTGACCTTGATAGGTTGTTGATCAAGTAGACTCTGAGTAACTCTTTCAAACCAATATTTTGGCTGAGGCTTAGCCTCCTCAACCTGAGAAGGCTCTCTCACTAGGTTTAGGGTTTTTATTAATGACTAGATGGCTAACTCTAGGAACAAAATGAACAAAAGTATAACTGGTTGATTGAAACTATGATTAGAAAATATCTATTAGGCTATGGAGTCAAAATAGTCTTCAACAAAACAACATGATCAGCAAAACATGGAAGTCAAGGCACTTAGAGTTTAGGTTTACGAATAAAATAGTAACATAGTGAAACAACACAGTTTACAAGCATGTGAAGGAATTTAGAGCATTTTCTAACGAATTCTAAGTATCACAAGCTCATACCACTGCAAATAAGTAATTGAACAAAGCCATAAGAACATCAAACACATAAACTCTTTGGGAATCTTGAGTAGTCAAACTAATTTCTGTATTAAGTATGAAAACCACAGTTTCTTACAATAACACAATCTTTCCTTTACTAATGAAATTTCCAACCCTTAGGAATTCGATTCTCATGCTTAATATAGAGTTTTACATCCTTGGATATTGTCATCCAACTTTAGAGGAATTCGAATTCCTAACTTAGACACCTATCTATGCACAAAACAAACTTATTTAATTACAACTTGACAGCTAGCTGTCTTTAAGAGTCCTAATACAAATAGGAGTAAAACTCCTAGAACATGCTTTCAACCACCTTATCTGAGTCTTTAATACATTTTTAAATCAGCTTCCAACCATGTCTTCGAGTTTGATGATGTCCATAGTGTTGTTGCAAAACCTGTTCAGTTATGCCCTAACTGTCCTGAAAATTAGGAGACAGAGCTCCTCCTTTTTAGGCCCTTACCCTTTGTGCTTATCTTCAAACGGTTTTATGCTGGTGTATATGTGGCATGCATCAATAAACTGTTAAAATATAATTTTCCACCTGTGCAAAAAGAAACTTGAGCCTATGGTGTAAAGAATGAAACATGACTGTGCTATGAAAATACTCTGTGTTCGTGGCACAACCTTCATATTACCTATGAAATGCCCCTTGAAGCTTTGTTATCTACACCATTTCCATCTGATAGTTCATACATGATCAGCTATCTACCAGCAACCTCAATACGAGCTTCAAACATCTGCAATTTGGGGAGTTTTTTCAAAATTCCAAGAGGAATGATATGATCAACCACAAAAAATCAAATTCACTTCTTCTTATAGATGTTCTTCTTCATATGCCAAAATTATTTTTGTGTGCCCAAACTGTTTATACTATATCTCCTTCATTGCTTCCTTTCAACACCATGTTTCGTAATTGTTGTATACCCTTGTCCAGATTCGGTTAGTTGAATTTCTAGATCTTCAATTTGCCTTTTCAACCCCTTGTTTGTAGCTCTGAGCTAAGAATTAACTTTCCTTACAAATCTGGCCTCTTTGATTGCAAGAACAGTCCAAGTGAAGTATTGATTTTCACTGCTAACTATTTTTGGTTTGGACACCTTTCCAGCCTCCCAAAGAGCCTTCATCCTTTTGAAAATTGACTTTTCAACAACATGCTCTCTTTCTCTAGCTCTTAGTTTAGTAATTTCATTGTTGACAGTTTTTAACTTTTCCTCCATAACTTCATAACTGGTCTTTTCTGTTTGAGTGGCAGGAGCTATGTTTTTGTCTCCTCTAGGTCTTGGAGATGGTAAGTCTATCAACTCCTCTTGAACAGCAAAGGTTTCTTCTATTCTCTCCAATTCAACACTAGACTCCTGCATCTTCTTGGATTGCCTAGTTAAAGGTTTTCTAGGTTTAAACACAAAGGTTGTAACATCATCTTCAAATTCCAGTTTCTTGGAGGGTTTCACTTTCTTCGACTTCCTTTGATCAAATTTTGTCACATCTGCCTGCACTAAAGGGTATTCTATAATGTCAATGGCCTTTAAGATATCATTTAAATCACCCTTCAAGCTTGAACCTTCTCCCGAGATCATTTTTTTTCCTTTTTCCTTTGAAACTTGGCTTCTAGTCAACCTCTTTTGAAGTGGTTTGTTGGTTGACTGCTCTTGTGTCTTTCCCCTAACTTCAGATATATTTTCCTTGGCAGATTTAGGAGTTTCAAGAATGATTGTTGGGCTTTTGACTGTTGGAGTTTTGACTACTAAGGTTTTGCTTGCCTGCTCTTTCAACTGCTTCCTAGGCTTTAACTTAATATACCTTTTTGCCTTGGACATTGCAGACTTGCTGGTTTCTGCTGATGGAGTTCCTTTAACCCTAGGGCTAGTGTCTGCACCTTGTTTTTTTGTCCCAAAGTCACATACAAACAAAAATGAAGACCAATCTTTGTTGACCCTTTTGAGCTCATGTAGGACTACCAATTTAATTAGACCATGATGAAATAGGGATGTCTCACATCCTTGGGATTTTAATTGTACTTTATCTGCCATCTTAGCTATACTTCGAAATAAGAAGTAAGGCAAATCTAGAGAAATCATACCAGTAAAATGTAAAAGGAGTTTAAAATGGTATGAATAAACCTTTTGATATCTGCCTTCACAGGTGAAATAACGTTGAATGTTGAAGAGCAAGTTGGTATAGCTGTCCTTGATGTAGTCTTTGGGAACTGCCTTGGTTAAGTCGGTTTCTGAAAATTGTGGCTTTAGGAACACCTTGCATGGTTCCATGTCGAATCTGAAGTTTTTGAACCATGTCTCTTGCCCCCTAGGAATTTTTGTCACCAACGTTATGACCTCTGGAGAAACCTGCAAATTAAGCATTCCAACCTTTGTACTTAAGCCACTAAAATGGATTGCAAACTCCTTTGTCACCTGGGTATGCCCTCCCTACAATTTCTTACAAAACTTACAGCACCCTGCTTTCTTGAAGACTTCCACAACTACTTTGTCTCTTATTAGAACCTCAGTGCTTTCAGGCTATGTTCTCAAGCAATGACTAGACATGTTTCGTTTCTTCTCCTCTGTCATCTTCACTCCTGAATTTCTATGACAAAACCAACCTCCTTTGAAACTCAATTGATCAGCCTCGCTTGCCAATGGTGGTCAGCCTCGCCTGAATGCTGAGTGAAGAAAACCTTGGTGACAATTACCAAAGTTTATTGTTCGAAAACAATTCTGTTTCAAGGGTTTGCATGCAAACTAAAACGATAAGACTAGCCAGCCACTTTCAAATTTTGAAATTATCTTTCATAATGAACCCTAAATTTGAAATGATGAGTTTGGAGTGGTGGCATGCTTAAGGACTGACTCCTAGCTGACACCTAATGATGAAAATTTTAACGGAATTCTAACGGATTGATGTTTGACAAGACTGTCATTACGAATCTGCGCTTTCATAGCGCGCAGGGAAAAGCGCTACGAAAAGAGCAGCGTTTTCATAGCGCAAAACAAACAATTTACACTGTCTGCACTACGAAAACATGGTTTTGGGGCTAATTCCAAAAATTTTCAAATTGGCTTTAAGCTATGAGTTTCTAACAAGACTAAAGGACTTATGAAACATAGAAAAAGCATGCTAGACTTTATTTGGACATGAAAAATTAAGCCTTAGAGACTCCTAACCTATCAACTTCCCATTGAAACATAGGGTGACTTGACACTTATCTAAGACTATGACTAACAAAATGTAAACCATTATTTTTTGGTGATAACACATCCCATAGTTATAAAACGAGGCAGGGGTCAATCAACAAACATAAAGTCTATGTTGAGTGTTCAATTACCAATTTGGATATGGAATTTGTAGTTGCTTCAAAAAAATGAATTATATAAGTTTGGTATTGTTTAGCTATTATAAGTTTTGGAGTTTTTGACCAAAATCCAGTGAAACAATTTTTTATCAAACTGTGATGTTTTGTTGGTTTAAAATGCATTTTTTACTACATAAATGGATTTAGCGCCATGAAAAAACCTAGGGGCACTCAGATTGTGAAGAGTTCATAACTCAAACTTCTGATTTCAAGAAATCCCTGTTAGATGATGGGCAAATATGACTTCAAAAAATGCACAAAAGACTCCAAAGTATATAACATAGAAACTTCAACTATAAATTTTATGTCTTCTTAAATACTTTGTTTAAAAAAACTACTATACCTTATAAATTATTTTTTATATTATCTTTAAAAAAAATTAACCTCATCCATTTCATAAAATTTATAATAATTTATTTGAAGACTATTAATATAAACCATGCTTATATTATATCAATTATATAATAAATACAAACCATGAATATTTATATTGATTTTATAAATGTTTATATTGAGTTAACTATGCATATTATACTGTTTTTTGGTAAGTTAAATTAAAATTACTTGCAATTTACATGATTACATCCCAAGTACATCATGATTTATAATATGCCCATAAAACTAGGATGGCCTCAAGCCAACACAAAGAAAGCTAGAGTACAATATCATCCTCATTGTAGCCACCAAAAAACCCAAAAAGAACTACAGTGGTTCCAAACCTAAGCCTGACAGAAACCATCAATAAGAGATCAAGAGGAAGCATGAGAGAAGGCCAGGAGTCAGAAAAGGTCATTGGTTCCAGATCCTGGGCACTGGTTCAAGCAAGGCTTGATATTTTTCCTTAGCATTGGAGATGAGACTCTAGATGTGTTGTTCGAACATCTAGTTGTTCCAGATAGTATTTCTGGTGCCTCTGGATCCTACATGCATAATTTAGAAATTAAATAATGTCATTCTTGTCTTCTCTTTTCTCCTTCAGAACATGACCGAGCAAAGTCTTCATTTCCCAGTGCAAATTAACATAATATAGGTATTGGTTTCTTTGTCCCCTAATATATCCATGGTCATGAGGCCAATTGAACACTTCAACAACAAGCTTTGAATCAAAGTAAGCATGACATTCACATGCCAGTTAGGACTCTAACAATTGAATGCCCAATTTGGTGTTAGGGGAATTTGTTGCACGATAGCAAGAGGTTGCCTCTTGTGACTCAGATTGCGCACACAACCTACCAACAAAACTACAACTACCCCCTCCCGCATATCCCCATTTACATCTCATATGTTGCGTGGCCATGGTGACAGGAGATAAAAAGAGGCAAAACTACACTCACCCACACTTTAAATAAATAAGGTTACATGCCATGTAAAATCTCTAATCAAACACCAAAATATGGCCCTAATAGAGAATAGAGAAGGAGATCCTTGCAATAAAGAACCCCAACCAGAAAATTGGCACCATAGTATACAGACCAAGCTAGGGGTTACATACCATTTAGGCCTACTTAAAGCCCCAATGCACACCCCACTAGACCCAATAAAAGTGGTGATTTCCAAGGAGAACGAGACATATCCCTTACAAACTGAAATCTCAATGAGGGAACTTGTTGCAGAATTAACAAATAGCTACCAGAAGACAACCCAACCTCCAAAATACTAAAAAAAGCTCTAGAAGAGGTCAACAATAGAGGATAAAGGAGTATACCTCTACATCTTAGCACCACAGATAGAACATGTTACAACACTCTATACAAACCATGCAAAAAGAAAAATAACACGGATGCATGCATGTGATTCAATTACACCTCCCAACAGTAAAAATTAAACCATAATTGCTAGAGACAAAGAGGAAGACCCCTTGCGAAATAAAGACTTAACATTGGAACTCGCCATAAAAGAAACATGTAACCTATTGAAATCAATCATACCTCCTGAATACCAAATAAAACACAGGAAAATACTAAATTTCTTAGATTTCAGGACTTAGCAAGGCATTACCACAAACAATTAAAATTAACCAATTAAAAGGATGTTAACATCAAACCATAGAGTACCTTACAAATGCCACAATCACAGTGCTACAACATTTTGAGGGCTCAAAGTACGTCTTCCCCGCAATGACTACCGGGACCTTCAGAAGTGCCTTCGTAAGGACTAGACCACCATCCACAATTTTTTCCATGAAAGAGCTTTTTAGAGCCTAGAACTTCCTCTTTCCTAGCTGGGCTACCTTTATTACCAAGTAGACCAAGGAAAGCATTGATTCCACCTACATCGGATTAGTATTGTCTCCAAACCTTAAATAGAAACTTGCACCCTTAATGTAACAACCCTGGGTTAAATGTTCGTGTAATAAAAAATGATAAAGGCAAAATAAGACCAAGGTCAAGGGACACTTATTCCAAGATGAATGTTGGTCAAAATATCCAAGTGGGCATCACCTATTGTGTATTATGGCTGAGGGGAAATTGTCAAAGGCAATTACAAAGACTTTGAAAAGGCAAAAATGCATTTATTCTCATTTTATCTGTGAAAATAGGAGAAAAGGGAGGTGAAAGGTCACGGGTTGCATGTGAGGAGGAAAATGAAGGAAAATTAAGGTAAAATGAATAAATTAGAGGCATCAATAATAGAAAGACATTAGAACGTCAGTTGGTAACCTTTTGTTAGTTCATTTTCAGAATTCTTATCAAAGAGGAGAAGAGCACCAAGAGGAGAAGGAAAGCAAGCAAACAAATGAAGGACAAGGAAAGCACAGAAAAGCAAGCATCAAGCAGATTCAACATGAATACTTGTAGATAATAGGTTGCATGTGTGATTTCCTAGTTTGTTTTGGCATGCATGGTATGTGATGTGTGTATTTAGTTTCATTGTTGTCGATGGCATAGATTTTTTCAAGTTTTGATAGTGGCTTTTAGCCTTGCCTTGCCATTTCTGAATAGCCATGGTGTGATGGGATCCTTTCTCGATTGAGCTCTAGATTGCCTAAAGGTTTTGGATCTAATTGAGGTGGTCTCGGGAAAATCCCAAGGGTTGGGGGTGGATATGGCCTTCTCTGGGAAGCCCTCAACAGGTGGGTGGAGAAAAGAACATTTCTCAAGGGATGGTGAAGGAATTATGAGGCATCCAAACTTGGTTTGGTTTTCTATCTCAGATCCGGTTTAGGTGAGATCACGGTATGGTGAGGGTGGAGGGGTTTAACCTATGGATTCCCTTGGTTATTTATGGATTGATTTATCCCATGAGATCTCACATTCATTCTTGTAATATGGCATAAGGGTGATTGGTTGAAAGAAAGATTTGGGTCAACCCAATCTATGGTTGAGTAGTATGTGTAAGTCCCTGACTTGGTTGAATTTTGCATAAGGTTAATAAGAGTTAAGTTTCTTTTGTCTTTGATAATTAAATGTACTTGTTATTAAGTGGCTTTCATGATTGTTCTATCATTGTTATCTATCTGGTTATATGTTGGTTATAAGCATGGTTATATGACAGTTCTAAGTATGGCTCTTATCACATTCCATTCAATGAATGTATGGTTAATTAATTCATGACCTAATTGGTGTTATGACAACTATTGTGAGAAGGCATAAATCCTCCTTGTTAAACCTCATATAAGTTTTCATATCCTTATGTTTAGATATGCATTCATGACATGTAGGTTGTATGTTTAACATGTATTTAATAAAATGCCAATCCTAGTTGGGAGAGGTCAGGTCAAGTATTGGTTTAAGTTTTAGTTTGGAAGCCTTGTTTCTATGTGATTCATTATTTTTGGAATTTTCATTGAGTTTTGGGCAGGGGCTTGAGTCTTAGCCTTGAAAAAGTGGCTCATAATTAAGGGTTGCTGGCATAGAACTGACTGAAAAAGTCCACAGTCGCTGGGAAGCAATCCTATGGGAGCGACTGGAGGGTTACAATCACTTGGAGGCCTTGGCAAGGGAGTGATTGAGGCTCTAGGTCAGTGAAACAGAGATTTAACTCAGGGGTTGGACACCTGGAGGGGTTGGGTTGCTCCTGGAGGTCCTATGGCACTTGAGGGAGGTCAGTAAAGTCTTAAGTTGTCGACTCCATTTCCTTAAGGTCATATAGGAGGTTGAGTCTTATCATAGTGACCCTCAGCTCATGTTTACCCAAGGCAAATCGATGAAAGTGGGTAAATGAGGGAGGAAGCTATTACAGGGTGGTATCAGAGAGGGTTACGCTCTCTTTCGGTAAAATTTGATGTTGTCATGGTTATGGTTTTCATGCATGGCATCATGGTACACATTTGGTATCATCATGCATGATGTTGTTATATTGATTTAATTATGATTATGTATCTATTTGCATGATACAGGCTAATGTAGACTAATTTTGCAGATGAGATAAGCCTCCCCTGAACATCAATGAGGTATGGTTTTAATTTTGGTATATATAAGTTTATCTGACATGGACTATTTGCAGGAAGAATATAATCAAAGATGACGAGAAAAATGGTAGACTACAATTCCTGTGACTCTCCCTACATATCAGTTAGTCAACAAGGAGATGAGTATTCTCCTGGTATAGTAGACACATTGATGATTTTGAGGGTAGAGATTAGAAGTTGCAAAGCATACAATGACAGGTTGGTTGAGGCTCAAGAAATATTTGAAAGGGCTCGGGAAAAGTAGGTGGAAGTCAATGCAACAATTCTTCAGGGCTTGTCAGAATTGCAAAGAAAGGGATAGTTGAGGAATAGTCAAGAGTAGGAAGAGAAAACTAATGGAGCCCATGGTGGCAAGTATTGATCTGGATACAGGTCAGATAAAGGGGATACAGTCATAGGTGACAGATCACTGGATACACTTGACAAGAGGACTAGTATGTATGGGCATCATTCTAGTTCCTCATCCAGGAGACATTATCACCATCATCGTTTTCATCATCCTTATAGGAGGAATGAGTAATTGCGTGAGGAGTTCAACTAGGTCAAGCATCCTACATTTCACAGAGAGATGAAGAAGTTAGAAGATGCAAAGGCATGCCTGCTTGGGATGTAGAAATTATTCAAATTGCATAGTTATTCAGAGAACATGAAAGCCAAAATAGCCGCCTTCAGTCTTGAAGGGAAAGAAGATATTTGGTGGGAAGATGTGAAGAACGTTAAGGGCATTCAGGAAGAAGAGTTTATTTGGGCTGATTTTGAGAGACTCTTTAAGAACAAGTACCTATCAGAGAGGTACTATGATGACAAAACTAAGGAGTTCTATGAGATGCATATGGGTTCTATGTAGGTTCCTGGAGTTGTTGAGGTATGTACCTTACCTCAAGGATGAGAAGACTAAGATTCATAGATTAATTAGTGGATTTCCAGTAGCATATAGAGACCAGATTGAATTTAACGAAATTATATTGTTGGAGGAGGCCATCTGGAAGTTGAAGCATTGTTCTGAGCGGTCAAAGCACAAAGTTGAGCCTAAATGTGATTTGAATGGGAATGAGAAAGTTAAAGGGAAGTGGCCACCGAAGTGGAGAAGACCTTAGGATGCAGGTGAGAACGAAAATGTTGCTCCTTACAAGAAGTTTAATGTAGTTGAGAAGGGACATGGGAGACATTTTGAAGAGCAGCAAATCAGAGGTGATGGTAGGGGACCATTGTAGTGTTGGATATGTGGCAAAGATCATCGCAAGAAGGATTGTCCATTGTACCAGGGTGGTAGGCCTCAGATCTATAGTTCTTAGGAGGCGCAGACAGTTGGGGATGTTGGTCATAATATTCCTCATATTTATACTGTTGTCGAAAACAAGCAAGCAGATCACCAAACATCCATTACTGAGATGGAAGGTGGGCTATGTGGTTAAGTTGATTCTATTTTGATTGGCCCTGGATCTAATTATAGTTATGTTAATCCTGACCTGGTGGATAAGCGTGGTTTGAGAGAAGAAGTGCATGTAGAGTATTGGTTGGTGTAGCTGGCTACAGGTACTAAGAAGAGAGTTCATCATTGGGTAAGAGCTTGTGCATTTGAGCAGAATGGTATGCTTACAACAACACATTTCAATGTACTGCCAATGGGATCACATAGTATGTTTTTGGGTATGGATTGGTTATATCTTCATAGGACCAAAGTAGATTTTTATGACAATGCTATTGAGTGCTTGGATGATAATGGAGAAAAGAGAATCTTGCAGGCAAAGAAGAAGCCTACAACAGTGAGGATGGTCACTACTATGCAGGCTAAGTGCAGTTGCAGGAAGGGGTGTGTACTATTTGCAGTCCATATTTCTAGTGACAAGGGTAAGGATGTTGAGGATGAAAAAATATTCAAGAGATACCCTGTATTACAACAGTTTCACGATGTGTTTCCAGCAAATATTCCAGAGTTTCCTCCCCACAAGGAAGTCAACTTTTCTATTGAATTGGTACTAGGGGAAACACCAACATCAAAGGCACCTTACAGGATGAGCACTCTAGAGTTAGTAGAGTTGAAGTTGAAACTGAAGGAAATGCTTGATAAGGGATACATTAGGCTAAGTGTATCGCCTTGGTGTGAACCAGTGTTGTTCGTGAAGAAGAAGGATGGTACTCTTAGATTGTGCATTGATTACGAGCAACTGAACAAGGTTATGATAAATAACATGTACCCATTGTCGAGGATTGATGACTTGTTTGATTAGTTGAAGGGAGTAGCAGTGTTTTTGAAGATTGATTTGAGATCAAGATACCATTAGGTACGCATCAAAGAAGAGGACATCTACAAGATTGATTTCACGACCATGTATTGGCACTATGAGTTTGTTGTGGCTCCTTTTGGTTTGACTAATTCCCCAGCTACTTTTATGTGCATGATTAATAGTGTGTTGTGTCCTTATCTGGGCAAGTTTGTGATTATATTCATTGATGATATATTGATATATTTTAAGAGTGAGGAAGAGCATGTCGAACACTTACCAGCAATATTAATATTGCTAAGGGAGCATTAGTTGTATGCCAAACTTAGGAAGTGCAACTTCTTTCAGACAAAGGTACATTACTTGGGGCATGTTGCCTCCAAGGAAGGCATAAAATTGGATCCATAAAATATAAGGGCTATCATGGAGTGGGAAGCTCCCGAGAATGTGGATGAATTCAAATCATTCATGGGACTAACAGGTTATTGCAGGAGGTTCATCAGGAACTTCTCATGCATTGCATATCCTATTACGTCATTACAGCGAAAAGGTAAGAAAATTGAATGGACAGAGGAGCGTGTAACCAATTTTGAGCAGTTGAAGTAGTTGTTGACCAATGCTCCAATTCTTAAGGTTGGAAATCCAGACAAAGAGTTCGTGGTGTGTATAGATGCCTCTAAGAGAGGACTTGGTGGGATCTCGATGCAGAAGGGACAAGTGGTGTGTTATGAGTCCAGGAAGCTAAATGAGCACAAGCAAAACTATGTGACTCATGATCTTGAGTTGGCATCTATTATTTATGCCTTGAAGATGTGAAGGCATTATCTTCTTGGCAAGATTTTTGTATTGATGAGCGATCACAATGGGTTGAGATATATGTTTCACCAACTGAATCTGAATTCCAAGCAGGCTAGGTGGTTGGCAAAAATCAATGAGTTTGAATTTGAGATGCTATACATTAAGGGTAAGGAGAATATGGTTGTAGATGCTCTGAATATGAGAGTGAAGATGAACCATGTTGCAATACTGAACTCTTACGGGACAAATTTATAAGATCATATCTTATAGGCAGGCCAATAGGATGACAGGTACATGGAGCTTAGGCACAAATTACAGTGGGGTACAGGTGATCATGACGCACACTATCACCTCATGGCAGACGGTTTGATGAGATTTAGGGACATAATCTATGTGTCAGATGATAGTGGGCTCAAGAAGCTTATCTTGAGGGAGTTTCATGTCAAGCCATATTCAGGACACCTAAGATATCAAAAGACATTGACAGCAGTGAAGAAGTTCTACTATTAGTTGAATCTAAAGAAGGAAGTGGCAAATTTTGTGGACAGATGTTTAGATTGTCAGTGGGTGAAAGAAGAGTGTCAGAATCTAGGTGGGTTGCTTCAACCTATTCTGATTCCATAATGGAAATGGGAGGTCATTTCCATGGATTTCATTATAGGTATTCCAAGGAAATCAAGGAAACATGATTATATCATGGTTGTGGTTGATAGGTTGAGCAAGGTAGCTCACTTCATTCCAGTAAAGACTACTTATTTAGCTAGTGAGGTAGCATAGGTCTTCACTAGGGAGATAGTGATATTGCATGGTGTTATGAAGAAGATTGTGTTGGACAAGGATGCTAAGTTCACTTCCAAGTTTTGGAAGGAGTTTTTGCAAGTTTGGGCACTAAGTTGGCCTTCAATATAACCTATCATCCACATATAGATGGACAGACAAAGAGGGTCATCAGGGTTCTGGACGATATATTGATGATTATGTTATACACTAGCATAGGAGATGGGAGGAGTACCTTCCATTGGTTGAGTTTCTTTACAACAATGGTTATCAGGAGTCTGTAGGTTTTAACCCTGTATAGAAATTACCTGCATACGAATTCTTAAACAAAGAAAATAAACAATGCAAGAGCATAACCCATAAAACACATATGCATAGAGATTTTTCGCTGGATCCCAAAACCGGGACTACCAGCTTGATTTTTCATTATGTTCCTTTCAATGTTACAATACATATTTATACATGCCGAAGCTTTCAATACCATGGACCGAAAACCATCGCATCCAATACCATGGACCGAAAACCATCGCGTCCAAAAAACATGTGCGAAAATCATACACAAAACCATAGGTGGGTCCGCCCAACCTAACATATGGTCCAAAACAAAAATTTTCCGGGGCGCTGCCCCGGACCCCATAAAGTGGGGTTACGGGTGCCCTTCAAACCCCCTATTAACTACGTGGAAAGAATATAACACAACCCAACAATCTCCCACTTGTTGTTTTCTTTCCACAGGGGGCCACAGGAGAGCTTAGTCATTTTTCAGCCCTGAGATTCCCATTGCTTCTCTACACCAAGAGAACTTCTCAGAGCTCACAGATTTTGTCAATGCATCTGCAGTATTCTTCAAAGTGTCCACCTTTACCAGCAACACCTTTCTGTCTTCTATCATATCCCTCACAAAGTGATATTGAACATCAATGTGCTTTGTCTTTGAATGATAAGCAAGGTTCTTTGCCAAGAAAATTGCACTTTGGCTGTCACAGTCTATTCTTATAGCTCCCTGTACTAACCCCATACTTGAACACAATCTCTGCAACCAAACTGCTTCCTTGCTTGGATGAGTGGCTGCCATGTATTCTGCCTCTGTAGTTGATAGTGCCACTACAGATTGTTTCTTACTCATCCAACTGACTGCAACCCAAATAGGTTAAACACATACCCACTTGTAGATCTTCTCTGATCCAGATCTCCAGCCCAGTCTGCATCAAAAAAGCCATGAATATCCAACACTCTGTCCAATCCTGGTCTTCCTTGGTATCACAAACCATAATCACTAGTGCCACGCAAATACCTGAAAACCCGCTTCACTGCTGTCCAGTGCTCCTTCCCAGGTTTTGACATAAACCTGCTCAATACTCCCACTGCATGTGCAATGTCTGGTCTAGTACAGACCATTGCATACATCAGGCTACCCACTGCACTTGCATATGGAACACGAGACATGTCCTCTTCCTCTTCTTGTGTCTTGGGACACTGTTCAGCAGATAACCTCACACCTACAGGAATAGGAACCTTCACCGGTTTACTATCCTGCATATTAAACCTCTGCAGTATTGTCTCGGCATACTTCCTCTAGTTTAACCAGAGCTTCCTCTTTGACTGATCTCTTTTAATTTCCATGCCCAAAATATAGTTTGCAGCACCAAGATCTTTCATGTCGAATTTGGAGGACAATTGGGTCTTCAAATCCTCAATAATTTCTTTGTCATTTCCAACCAGCAACATATCATCCACATACAAGACCAGATAAATAACACGGTCACCAATTAATTTAAAATACACATAATGATCTGCTTTGCTTCTGGTGAAGCCAAGTCCCCATATAAATGTATCAAATTTCTGATACCACATCCTTGGTGACTGTTTTAACCCATACAGAGACTTCTTTAACTTGCATACCAGTTCTTTCTTACCCTTCACCGCAAAGCCTTCAGGTTGCTTCATGTAGATTTCCTCTTCCAAATCCCCATGAAGAAATGTTGTCTTCACATCCATCTGTTCTACCTCAAAATCAAAAACAGCAGCAACATATAAAAGTAATCTAATAGAAGTTACCTTGGCAACAGGAGAAAAAATATCACCAAAATCAATTCCCGGCACCTGGGAATATCCTTTTGCTACTAACCGAGCTTTGTATTTCTCCACCTTTCCTTATGCATTTGTCTTCTTCTTGAACACCCATTTGCTGCCAAGGGGTTTCCTTCCAGCCGGCAACTCCACCAGATCCCAAGCCTCATTTTTGTGCAAAGATGCCATTTCATCGACCATGGCCTCTTTCCAGAGTTTTCCATCCTCTGAATCCACTGCTTCCTTCACAATTTTGGGATCATTATTAGTAACAGACAAAGCAAAATTTGAACTGAAAGCAGATGGACTATACCTTTCTGGCTGCCTTCTTTCTCGAACTGATCTTCTCACAGCCGAGTTTGTGGCTCTTCATCTTCTGATTCCTCCTCTACTGCAGAGTCTGATTCTTCCTCCTTTGGCTCAAACTCTATCTTCTCAGGTTCCTTTGGTTGGACTTCATGTTGAATAACATCTTTTACCTCTCTGAACAAGACATCTTGGTTGTACACAACCTTCCGTGTGACTGGGTTCCAAAGCTTATAACCCTTTAAACCATCCTTCTACCCAATAAAGATGCACTTTTCAGATTTACTATCCAACTTGGTTCGTTTCTCCTTTGGAACATGTACATATGCATCACATCCAAATACCCTTAGATGTGAAAGAGAGGGTTTCTTACCAGTCCATACTTCTTGTGGAGTCTTATCCTCCAAAGCTGATGAAGGTGATCTGTTGATCAGGTAACATGCAGTATCCACCGCCTCTGCCCAGAATTCCTGTCCTAACCCGGCACCACTGAGCATGCTTCTTGCCCTTTCCATCAACGTCTTGTTCATTCTTTCTGCGACTCCATTTTGCTGAGGTGTATATGGAGTAGTCTTCTACCGTGCTATACCACACTTCTTACAAAATTCTTCAAATTCCTTGCTGCAAAATTCTCCACCATTATCTGTCCTCAGCACCTTTATCTTCTTCTCTGTCTGATTTTCCACCAGAGCCTTAAATTCTTTAAACCTGTCAAAGACTTCAGATTTCTTCTTAAGAAAATATATCCATGTATTCCTTGAGAAGTCATCTATGAATGATACATAGTACACAGACTTACCCAGTGATGGAACCTTCACAGTTCCAAACACATCACTGTGCACAAGCTCTAATATATGTTTCGTCCTCTTACCACCAGAGGGGAAACTCACCCGATTCTGCTTCCCATATACACAATTTTCACAGAAATCAAAATCCAGAGAGCTATCATTCATACCTTCTACCATACCTTTACCATGAAGTATTCGAAGGCCCTTCTCTCCAATATGTCCAAGCCTTTGATGCCACAACATGGTCTTCTCTCCAAAGAACACTAGATTTTCTACTCCATTTTCAGGAACCATAGAACTATTGCACCCATCAACAATAGTGCTACCTTGCAGCTTGTACAGAGTTCCAATCCGAACTCCCCGCATTAATATCAATGCTCCTCGAACCATCTTGCAGTAATCTTTCTTGAACACCGTCTTTACACCTGCATCATCCAACTTGCTTACAGAAATCAGATTTCTGGCCAATGCAGGAATATGTAGAACACCCGGAAGTGTTCTAACCCTTCCACCTTGCAACTTCAACTTTACTTTTCCCCGACCAATGATTCTAGCCTTCCTATCATCTCCTAAGAAGACATCACCACCATCATATTTCTCATACTCGCAGGACCACTCTCTATGGGGAGTGAAGTGAAAGGATGCACCTGAGTCAATCAACCATGCCTCATGATCTACATGTGTACTTGAAGAAGCCAAGTACACATCCCCACCTTCATCTGAGGTGGTTTTCGCCTCTGCAGAAGGAGCATCATCAGATCCCTTTCCTTTATCAGGAGCTTTAGATTTACAATCCCTTCTGAAGTGCCCTTCCTTTCCGCATTTCCAGCACACCACCTTTGTAGGTTTTCCTGGAGATTTAAATCTCCCTCTAGATTTAGATCTCCCACTCGATGACTTATTTTTGTTTCTGTTCTGGGACCGTCCTCGTACAGACAAGGCATCACCATTTTGGTTGTCCATATTTTTCCGTCTCATCTCTTCTGTCAGCAAGGCTGAGATTATTTCATCAAACTGCAAAGCAGTTGCATTGCTACCTATTGCAATAACCAGACTATCCCACGAATCTGGTAGAAAACACAACAGATTGATGCACCTATCTTCATCTAAAATTTTAATATCAACAGATAATAACTGACTTACCACAGTATTAAACGCATTCAGATGCTCTGTCACCGAGTCTCCATCTTTCATCCTCAGGTTATACAGCTTTTTCCGCAGGAACAGTTTATTCACCAGAGACTTAGATTGGTACAAAGTCCCTAACTTGACCCACAAAGCCTTTGTCGTAGCTTCCCCTGATACATTCAGCAATACTGAATCTGAGACACACAATCGTATTGTGCTCTTTGCCTTCCGATCCAACTTCTTCCATTCTTCATCGGTCACTCCCGATGGTTTAGTACCCGGATCTACCGCGATCCACTGATCTTTATCCACCAACAGATCCTCCATCTTGAGTTTCCACAACTCAAAATTCTGACCATTGAACTTCTCAATCTCTATCTTTCCACTGCACGCCATCTTCTTTCACCACCAGAATCGATCTCGCAGATCTCCCACTGAACAGGGTCTACCACAGGCCCGAGCGAAACCCCTCAGCAACAAAGGCGTCCCCTTGAAGCCAAAACAGCTCCGATACCAAATGTAGGTTTTAACCCTGTACAGAAATTACCTGCATACGAATTCTTAAACAAAGAAAATAAACAATGCGAGAGCATAACCCATAAAACACATATGCATAGAGATTTTTCCCTGGATCCCAAAACCGGGACTACCAACTTGATTTTTCATTATGTTCCTTTCAATGTTACAATACATATTTATACATGCCGAAGCATCCAATACCATGGACCGAAAACCATCGCGTCCAATACCATGGACCGAAAACCATCGCGTCCAAAAAACATGTGCGAAAATCATGCACAAAACCATAGGTGGGTCCGCCCAACCTAACATATGGTCCAAAACCAAAATTTTCCGGGGCGCTGCCCCGAACCCCATAAAGTGGGGTTACGGGTGCCCTTCAAACCCCCTATTAACTACGTGGAAAGAATATAACACAACCCAACAGAGTCACTAAGGATGAGTCATATGAGGCACTCTACGGGCGAAGTTGTAATACTCCCATCAGTTGGAGTGATCTAGTGAGTAGGGTACTTATTGGAGGAAATATGTTGGTGGAAATGGAATAGGAAATGCACAAGATAAAGAAGAATCTAAAGGAAACACAGGACATGTAGAAAGTCATGCAGACCAACACATGGCATTTAAGGAGTTTCACTTATCCAGGTGGATATTAGTGGCCACCCGCCTATTCCACTTGGACCCTCACCATTGTTTCTTTCAGTTTTTCAGTTTCCTTAATTGTAGCACAGTTTACTATTTTTAGTAGTTTTTCGGGTCCTAAACTTCCAGATCCATTTTGAGGCCCTAAACGACATTTTTTCTGGTGATTACAAAAGTAATCGTGTTGGCAGTTGTAATCCTTAGAGAGATCTTCCCAACGAGGTATCGTACGCATCAAACGAAGATAATATGACCAAGTTACGACCCTGGGAATTTGGCTGCCCAACTAACCCCAACGGGGCCCATAAACTCTTGGTGTTACATCTCCTCGGGTTAGGGTTTTGGTTGTTTAGGTTTTTCTCTTATTATTCAATAATAAAAAGTCCCTTAAGCCTCATTGTAACTCAGTTCAGAGGCATGTAGCTGCCATATCTCTTCTCAGAGATAAGCTACCATCGCCCGAGCTATCTTATTTCCATTATGTTTGTAAGCATAGTTCAATATTTTTCTATTAATGAAATGCAGTGTTTTCTTGTTGCATCTCTGTGTTTATGAGTATATTTGTAAGTTGTTGCGTTCTTGTTTAAGTTCGGATAAGTGGTATCAGAGCGGTTTGCTCCTTCTCTATTGTTCTTTGCATGTCCCCAATGAGGTCAAGGTATAAGGAGTTAGGGCTTGATCTGGTTGAACCATTGCAGGAACAGCCTCGCAAAACCCGACAACCTCCCATGGTGGAAGAAAAGAAAGACAAGGGGGCTGGAGATCCTTTCAAAATGTTGCTTGAAGAAGCCCTCGAGCAATAGAGGGACGCTGCAATGGATAAGTTTGCCCAGATCCTTCGACGGCTACCCATAGGTGATGCATCTTCATCTAACATCCACTCTGGAGGCACTATTCCTTTTAAGGTACAAGTTAACTTCAATATTCCCATAATCGAAGGCTCATAGATGCAGACATCGTAGATAAATGGTTAAATCTATTGGAAGGATATTTTTCAGTTCATGACTTTTCTAATTGGGAAAAGATTACATTTTCACTTCTTAAAGCTGCCCCACATGTCAAGGACTAGTGGGAAACCTACTGTCAACAAAAGGATGAGAGTGAACCTTCGTTGTTTTTAGCTGCACCCACTTGAAATTCTTTCTGAGACACCAACAAGGAGCAGTATTACCCTATCAGTTGCTATGAAGATAAATACTTAAAGTGGACCATGCTACGGCAGGGAAGGGACCAAGATGTATCGGAGTTCACAAATACTTTCCATACCCTTCACACGAATCTAGGTATCAAGGATATTGAGCAACATTTGGTGATCAAGTACCGTGACTATCTACACAAGTACATCCAGGATGAGATGGAGTTCCTAGACATTTCCTCACTCGGCATGGCGTATCGGTACACTGTAAAAATTGAGCAGAAGTTTAAACAGAAGAAGCAAGACTTTGGATCTGCGAATCCAAAGCAAGGAAAAGGCACCCCCAAACCACAGAACAAGGGACAAAGCCAAGGCGGAGCTACCCAGGACAACCCGCCGAAGGTGCAAGTAAAGAACAACAAAAGGATGAAGAAGGATACAGAAAATGGTGTGAGTTCCATAAGAGCTCCACTCACAATACAAGTGAGTGTTGGGCCAAGCAGTCACTGGTGGCCGAGCTGAAGGCTTCTGAATCAAAATCAGTTCCGACTCTGAATCGGAACCTAATAAGGGGACTAACAAAGGGAAGCAGATCATTGATGCGAAGCCCAGTGCCTCGTGGCCACCACAAAGATCCAAAAAATTGAGCTTGAAGATCCAGAGGAGGGGGAACACCTCTTCCACTCATAGCTGTGGGTGAAGGGTTCTCCATTGTAGTTCATTTTCAACAGCGGAAGCCAAAAGAACCTCATTTAAGCAGAAGTTGTGAAGCAGTTGGGCCTAAAGACTACAGCACATCCACGGCCATACACCATCAGGTGGCTTCACCAAGGAAGATATCTTCGCGTCAGCCAGCAGTTTCACCTTCCCTATAGCATCAAGCCCTTCACGGATGAGGTATTGTCTAATGTTGCTCCTCTTGAAGTTTCTAATGTATTGTTAGGACAACCATACTTGCGGAAGCGACATGTTGTATATGAGTCTAGACCTCGCTCTGTGATTATTACTTTGGCTAATAAGTTGTACATGATACCAGAGGTAGCCTTGCCTACCGCCATCTCTTTGATCACTACAAAGCAATGTAGTAAGATCATTTCCCAGACTAGGCAATTTGTTTACCTTATGTTTCTTCCCCAAGGTAAGAAGAAAGTTGTGGGCACGACTTCCAGGTAGGGCTCCTCTGCATAGTAGCAATAGATGGATAAGGTTGTGGAGGAGTACAGGGACATTTTCACCTCACCCACAGGGGTACCTTTGCACTGTCAGGTCAAGCACTCCATCGATCTGACCCCGGGCACGCCGCTACCCAATGGACCGATCTATCGATGCTCTGTTCTAGAGAACAATGAGATCAAGAGGCAGATTCAGGAACTACTGCAAAAAGGGCACATCAGGCCAACCTCATCACCCTATGGGAGCCTGATTGTATTGGTACAGAAAAAGGATGGGACCTAGAGGATCTATATTGATTATCGGGTGTTGAACAAGATCATTGTCCGGAATAGGTACCCAATCTTGCGGATTGATGACCTTATGGACCAATTCAAGGGAGCCAAATATTTCAGAAAGATTGACTTGAAATCAAGTTATCACCAGGTGCCTATCGAACCCTCCGATGTGTGGAAGACTTCCTTCAAATCCAAGGAGGGACTTTTGGAATGGTTGGTCATGCTGTTCGGATTGACGAACGCCCCTGCAACCTTCACGATAATGATGGACGACATCTTGCGGCCCTTCACCAATGCATTCGTGGTGGTGTATTTAGATAACATCTTGATCTTCAGCCTGAGTTAGGAAGAGCAACTCCACCATATTCGATAGCGCCTTCAAACCCTTCAACGACACAAGCTGAGTGCTAACTTGCAGAAATGTACCTTTGGCCTGACCTGGGTTCAATATCTGGGGTACATCATTGATGATCAGGGTGTACATGTGGACCCATCCAAGATACAAGTAATTCGGGATTGGTTAGCCCTAACCACTCTAACAAAGCTCCACAACTTTTTGGCTCTTGCCAATTTCTACTATAGGTTCGTGTTGGGGTTCTCTCATATCGCTTGGCCTTTAAGTCAAGTCACCAAGGGCAAAGCGAAAGCCAAGTTCTTTTGGTCAGAAACCTAGCAACAGGATTTCTCTGGGTTGAAGAATCGACTCTGTTCTGCAACAATGATCACATTACCAGACCTCCAACAACCAATTGAGATTGAGATAGATGCCTCCGACTATGCTATTGGTGCAATTTTTACTGAACATGGGCATCCAATGGCTTACCACAGTGAGACAGTTTCAGACACAGTCCAAAAGTACCCCACTTATGACAAAGAAATGTATTCCATTGTGCAAGCTTGCCGTCAATGGAAGCATTACATTCTGGGAAAGGAAATGGTCATCCACATAGACCACATGTCTCTATAGTTCATACAGACATAAGGGAAGTTGCAGAATGATCGTCATCAGAAATGGTCCACCTATCTGCAACAGTTCCATTTGAACATTAAGTATAAGAAGGGAAACACCAATAATGTCATTGATTGCCTCAGTCGACCACCAGTCATGGCGCTAATCACAGTGCTCGACTCCTATGAGCACGAGACATTGGGGTGTCGCATCTTTACAAGATCGATCCAGAATTCAACAGCATATACCAGACACTCCTGGAAGGGAAGAAAGTTCCAAATTTTCACCTTCAAGATGCACTGTTATGCCACTTGGGACACATATGTGTTCCTTCAAGTGAGCATGCCAAGATGATTTGGGAGGTGCACTACAGTCGGATCGCTGGACATTTCGGAGTAGAGAAAACCGTGGCAGTATTGTTGCCATATTTTTATTGGCCAAAACTTCGTCAAGATGTTGGGAAGTACATTAGATCTTGCACCGCCTGTGCCATTGCCAAACCAACCATTAAGAAGCAAGGCCAGTACGCTCCTCTACCTACTCATAGTCGGCCTTGGGAATCTGTCTCCATGGATTATATGTCGGGCCTTCCTTCTACTAAGCACGACATTGATTTCATTTTCGTGGTTATCGATAGATTCTCTAAGATGGCCATCATGGCGGCCTGCAAGAAGAGTATCATAGCAGAGGCCACTACTAAGGTCTTCTTTCAGCAAGTGTGCGTACACTTTGGGATCCCACAGTCCATTATCTCAGATTGGGACAACAAATCCTTGAGTGCCTTTTGGTCAAGTCCCTGGTCGATGTTGGATACAAAACTCACTAAGTCCAAAACTTTCCATCCCCAAACTCATGGCCAAACAGAGCTTTTCAACATGATGATTGTACACATTCTGTGCATGTACAACTTGAAGCATCCATGCACATGGGATGAAAGTATCCCCTATGTCCAACACAGCTACAACAGAGCCCTCCACGGGTCAACAGGCCACAACCCCATTTAGGTAGGGACAGGATTTCATCCATTATGCCCCATTGATGTGGCCATACCATTTGCAGCCACTCAGGTAGATTCAGCTCATGCGCAATCCAAAGTTGAAAGGGCTAACAGCTTCATTTAGCACATTCAACACATCTGCCAACAGGTCCATGATATATTGGACAAATCCAATGCTAAGTAAAATAGTGCCATGATCAGCATTGAGTGTCGCACAAATTCCAGGTGGGCGACAAAGTTTGACTACATTTGTAGAAGGAGCGCCTTGCTAGACCCCACCGCAAGCTTTGCCCACTCCGATATGGGCCATACACCATCACTAAGGCTGTCGAGGACAATGCCTTCAATCTGAGCATCCCACCATTCTTTGGTTTGCACCTAGTGTTCAATGTAGATCGCCTTCAGCCATACTTTCCACCATTGTTGGACACATCTGACATTGCAGAACAGCTCACACCAAAAGGGCTCAATCCGGACTGCATGGAACAGGCAACAACTGATTAGATCATGGACACACACATCAAGAACACTTGACAATAGAGGATACAACTATATTGAGTTGTCAAAGCATGCCAACTCCTTCACCAAGGCAAATGGCTCACCAGGGACCAAGTTCAGCAAAAGTTTCCTCATCTCATGGAGGAACTCAACATAATGGGGACCATTGCTTCCTAAGGGGGGAGGACTGATCCAAGTGGATATTGGTGGCCACCCGCCTATTCCACTTGGACCCTCACCATTGTTTCTTTCAGTTTTTCAGTTTCCTTAATTGAAGCAAAGTTTATTGTTTTTAGCAGTTTTTCGAGTCCTAAAATTTCGGATCTATTTTTAAGGCCCTAAACGACGTTTTTTTGGCAAAATTCCTTTGGTGATTATTTAGGTAATTGTGCCGGAAGTTGTAGTCCTCAGAGAGATCTTTCCAACGAGGTATCATATGCATCAAATGGAGATAATATGACCAAGTTACGACCTCGGGAATTTGGTTGCCCAACTAACCCCAACGAGGACCATAAACTCTTGGTGTTACATCTCCTCGGGTTAGGGTTTTGGTTGTTTAGGTTTTTCTCTTATTGTTCAATAATAAAAAGCCCTTGAGCCTCATTGTAACTCAGTTCAGAGGCAAGTAGCCATCACATCTCTTCTCAAAGATAAGCTACCATCGACCGAGCTATCTTATTTCCATTCTATTTGTAAGCATAGTTCAGTATTTTTCTATTAATGAAATGAAGTGCTTTTCTGTTGCATCTTTGTGTTTATGAGTATGTCTATAAGTTTTTGCATTCCTATTTAAGTTCATATCATTCACGTTGAGGAGTATATGTATTTGCGCATCAATGCCAAGAAGAGATCCTTGAGAATTGGATCATGTGCCAAGTTGGCACTACGACATTGCGGGCCTTTTGAGATCCTTGATAGGATTGGACCAGTGGCCTACATAATTGCACTGCCTATGATAGTGAAATTCCATGATGTTTTCCATGTTTCATTGCTTAAGAAATATGCAAAGGATGTTGATCATGTTATTGATTGTTCTGTATTATAGGTGGAACCAAAAGGAGAATTCCAACTGGAACCTTTGTGCATATTGTAGCGGAAACAACTCATGCTCCAAAATAGAGCAATCAAGCAATTTAAAGTGTCGTGGAAGCACTTTGGGCCCGATGAAGCTACATGGAAGATGGCTTATCATATGCAAGCTATGTATCCCTCATTGTTTTCTGGTTGAGGCAAAGCAGTTTTAGTATATGTATATATGTAAATGGATGTAAATACCACCATGAGTTATGTTATAAAGCGCCAACAAAAGATATGGTTGTCATGGTGTAATGATGGTTTTGCTTTTGAGCAGGTTGTTTATTGTAAATGTTGCAACAAGCTGGGTTATAAAGCTCCATGGGCAGTATGTTTTGGTTTTCAATTATCTTGTTGGTTGTAGGTGTCATAGAACACCGAGGATGGTGTTCTCCTAAGGGGGAGGGGTCTATAACAGCCCTGAGTTAAAATTTCATGTAATAAAATTTAATAAAGGCAAATTAAGACCAAGGTCAAGGGACACTTATTCCAAGCTAAATGTTGGGCAAAATATCCTAGTGGGCATCATCTGTTGTGTATTATGGCTAAGAGGAAATTGGCAAAGGAAATGGAAAAGGCTTTGAAAAGGAAAAAAGGCATGTATTGGCATTTTATTTATGAAAATAATGGAAAATAGGAGAAAAGGGAGGTGAAAGGTAACATCTTACATGTGAGGAGGAAATTGAAGGAAAATTAAGGTAAAATGAAGAAATTAGAGGCATCAATAATAGAAATACATCAGAGCATAAGTTGGCAACCTTTTGTCAGTTTATTTTCAAAATTAGTTTCAGTGAGGAGAAGAGCACCAAGAGGAGAAGGAAAGCAAGCAAGCAAAGGAAGGACAATAAAAGAAAAGGAAAGCAAGGATCAAGAGGGGAAAGGTTGGATCAAGCAACTTCAACAAGAATACTTGTAGATAGCAGGTTGCATGTATGATTTCCTAGTTGGTTTTGGCATTCCTGGTATGTGCATGTGTATATTTGGTTTCATTGTTGTTGGTGCCATAGATTTTGTCGGGTTTTGACATTGTTTTTTAGCATTACCTTGCCATTTCTAGATAGTTATGGTGTGATGGGATTCTTTCTCAGTTGAGATTTGGATTGCTATAAGGTTTTGGATCCAGGTGAGGTGGTCTCAAGAAAATGCCAAGGGTTGAGGGCGAGGATGGTCTTCTCTGAGAAGTCCTCAACACGGGGGTGGAAACAAGAAAATTCCTCAAGGGATGGTGAAAGAATTCTGAGGCATCCAAGCTTGGTTTGGTTTTGTGATCTAAGAGCTGGTTTAGGTGATATCACGGTATGGTGAGGGTGGAGGTGGTTTAACCTCTGGATTCCCTTGGTTGTTTATGGATTGGTTTATCCCATGAGATCCCACATTCATTCTTGGAATATGGCACGAGGGTGATTGGTTGAAAGAAATATTTGGTTCAGCCCAATCTATGGTCGGGTGGTATGTGGAAGTCCCTAACTTTGTTGGCTTTTTCATATGGTTAATAAGAGCTAAGTTTCTCTTGTCTTTGATAAGTAAATGTACTTGTTATTAAGTGGCTTTAATTGTTTTTCTATCATTGTTATCTATATGGTTATATGCTGGTTATAAGCATGGTTATATGACAGATCTAAGTATGGCTATTATCACATTTCATTCAATGAATGCATGGTTAATGAATGCATGACCTAATTGGTGTTATGACAACTATTGTGAGAAGGCATAAATCTTTCTTGTTAAACCTCATATAAGTTTTCATATCCTTATGTTCATATATGCATTCATGATTAGTAGGTTGCATGTTTACCATGTGTTTGAAGGAATGTTAATCCTGGTTGGGAGAGGTCAAGTCAAGTCTCGGTTTTAGTTTGGAAGCCTTGTTACTATGTGATTCATCTTTTTTGAAAGTTTCACTGAGTTTTGGGCAAGGACCAGAGTCTTAACCTTGAAAATGTGGCTCAAAATTCAAGGTCATTGGCATATAACTGACTGAAAAAGTCCACAATCACTAGGAAGAAAGCCTACGGGAGCCACTAGAGCGTTACAGTTTCTTGGAGGCCTTGGCAATGGAGTGACTAAGGCTCTAGGTCAATGAAACAAAGAGTTAACTCAGGGGTTGGACACCTGGAGGGGTTGGGTTGCTCTTGGAAGTCCCATGGCACTTGAGGGAGGTCAATAAAGTCTTAAGTTGTCAACTAGATTTCCTTAAGGTCATATAGGAGGTTGATTCTTATCATACTGACCCTCAACTCATGTTTACCCAAGGCAAATCGGTGAAAGCCGGTGAGTGTGGGAGGAGGTAGTTACACTTAACAATCACAAGCCAAGAGACGTTAATGAACCAATCGATGGGCATATGTGAGTTAATTTTTTGCATGTGATTGTCTTGGAGGGGGTGGACCACACCATTCCCCTCCATTAATTGCCCAGGGAGACGACAAAGTGGTGGATGCCTCTCCCTTTCCAACACAATCTTCTTCGTAACACCATGCAATATCACTATCTCCATAGTGAAGAACTATGCTACCTCACCAGCTAAATAAGTAGTCTTTACTGGAACGAAGTGAGCTACCTTACTCAACCTATCAACCACAACCACAATATAATCATGTTGCCTTAATTCCTTAGAATACTTATAATGAAATCCATGGAAATGACCTCCCATTTCCATTATGAACTCAGAATAGGTTGAAGCAACCCACCTGGATTCTGACACTCTGCGTCCACCCTCTTGGAGTGCATTTGTTTAAGGTCTCAACGATTGGAAGGAAGCTCCCACCTTTGAAGAATTACAGACCGCATGTAGTCAAGAAGAATTAAGGATCTCAATGGTTGCCAATCCTGGAGTATCAAATGCTTATGTTTCTCATCATAAAGAAAAGAGATAAAAGGGGACTCAAAAAAAGTCAAGCCTGAAGAGTCTGAAATTAGGGACTTGCACTATTAAGTCTTTTATCTTGTTTTATATGTTTTAAGATTTATAGGTCTTTAAATTATTTTGGAAAATACATTTTTGTATTAAGTTTGTAGGTTTCCCTCAAGTTTTTGAGGGAGATCCCAACAACTCTTAAAGATAAGTATCTCATGTCTTTTCATTTTTGGGTTCATGTACTCATTTAGTTTCGATTATATTAAAGTACTAATCACCTTTCTCCCTCTATTGTTTTCATTAGGAACATGTGCAAGGAGGAACTCTCAAGACAAGGTTAGTCAAGAAACAAAGGTATGCTTTGAATTCATTGATTGAAAGGATTATTCATTTGATGATCTATTACTAACCTTGTTATGACTAGTAGTATTGAATCCTAGTGATTCTTGTTTGGGTGATTCATCTCTTGATAAATCTACCCACCCCACTCTTATATGATTTGGTAGAACCCTAGACAGGTTCTAGAAAACCCTAACCGAAGGGTATGCTAATGTGAATGTCTGAAATCCTAAGTTGCTTAGGGTGATTGTGAAATGCTAGTTGAAGTTTTATTGATGATGTCTTGTTTGGGATTTTGGTGTGATATGGAAATCCTAACTAGTTAGGATTAAGTGATAAGGTCTGAAATCCTGGAACCTTTGAAGTTTTGGTAATGTTGGGTTTGCTATGTTTCTACATTGGAACCCTAACTCATTGGGGTTTGGTGGAATGTGTAAGAAATACCCTTACATTTGTAGAAATTCTTACTGTAGATTAACCTAATAATGCAATATAACTAAAGCAAAATACTTTCGTCTACTTCTACAATCAAACTTGCGAAAGCTTAATAGATTTGAGCAAGATCAAGTGGAACACATATAACCAGAAGAAGAATCAATGCACATGAAACACAGAAGAGTACTCAGGGGAAAGCCTTAGCTAAAAACCCCACTATCTGTATTATCATACAAGGTGGAAATATCTCATAATTACATAAAGCCTTAGCTCTCACAGCTAGCCAGCTCTCCGTACAATCCTCCTGGATGCTCACAGGCAAACAAGGCTTCTCACAAACCTTCCCCTTGTTATAGACATTTTTGTGCCTTACAGCATTGAGCATGAAATGTCCATAATCTAAGGGATCCAAAGTCCCTAAACATGTTGTTCCTACCCCTAGAGGAACAAGGCCAACTAACCACAGCAATTCACAGAAGTTCTCCACCTGAAAACACTCAAAAACAAGCCAATTCTGGATCATGTCAACTGCTCCACTGAGCATTTGCGCTGAATGTCAACTGCTCCACTGTCTACCTGCGTTGAATGTCAACTCCAACAAAGGCTACCTGTGCTGAGCGTAATTGGACAAGTGCCAGGCTCATTCCTCAACGTGTCAATGCCCAGGAAGCTTCCAAAATGACACTTGCATCAAGGAATTCGACTGGTGATGAGTAAGAGGTTCCAAATCTCCAAGTGGAAGCAAGAACCTCCAAGTGGACTCAAGAACTGAGAGAGGGAGAGGACACTAGTCAGATCTCAAGCTGACTCATCCTCTCTCCAAACATCTATATATAGATCTCTCCTCCATGGGATCTAGAGGCTGGAATTTTGTGATTGCAAAGAATTGCTGTTGGTTTGGTACTGGATCATTGGGTGCTTAATGCTTTGAAGGGAGCTGAAGAAGGAATTCCATTCTGCTGGGAAGGAGATGCTGGATTGGAGCCCTATGGGTTGTATCTCTTCCTGAACCCTGTTACTTATCAATAAAGCTATCTTGGTTTGCTCCTATATGCTGGTGTATTTGTATGATTGCATTAGTGTATTTGATTTACTTCTAATCCTGAATCATTTATGAATATGTATATTTGCCTTTGTGTTGTGTTCTTCTCTTTTCACAAGTAGTTGTTCTCTTGTCACAGGTAGTTGTTCTCTTGTGATCTCGCGGGAATCAAGTAGCTGTTCTCTTGAACAAGCGAGGAGGCAAGTAGCTGTGGACACCCAAAAGGAAGAGGATCTAGATCGAGGGACAACTGGAAGACAACGGCAAGTCTACCAATCTCCCCTCTTTCACATTTCATAAAGGAAGAAATCATAATAGCTGTATTCGTTTGTTGCTAAGGTGCTGTCACACCTTAGGTGGATAGGATCGTCCTGCATAGGCATTTTTCCCCACAACACCCCTCTGCCCTCCAAGCCTCCTATTTCCTTGCGCAGTTACTCCTGGGTGATCTTGTTGTTACCAAGTGTAACACTGATCTCACACCCTATAAAACTACGCAATCCTCAAGGAACCTCTGCCTTGACTGCATGGATGAGTTTCCTTTATATGAAAACATATGCAACTGATAGTAACATGTCCTTGATATTTAGCTCAGCTGGGTCTTTCTCTGAATAGACATGCATGAGTTATTCATGAGAGAATCTTCAGTTATCTGGAGTATACTAGTTTGATGCATGCATGCATTAATTGACTAAACTCACAATTAGTTTCTCAAACAGTTTGGAATGAATTTAGCTGGACTTAACTCAGTAAACTAAGATAACTAATTACAACTCAAATATAACTCAATATTATCTCCTTAATTAAGGGATAATCTCCTTAATTTAAGGGATAACTATTGCATGACTTCAGAAAGACTTCTAACTTTCATTTATCCAAATAATTAATCCAATATGAATTAATTAATTTTTTTCCAAGCAATTGGTGAGACTAAATTCGAACTTTAATTCACAATTTGATTCAAGGACAAATTAAATTGGAATATTCTAGATTCTATTTTATCATTTCTTGTTGTTATTTTCAACACTCCCTCTCAACAAGAAAGGAATTCAACTCGATCCCGATCCTAAACCTTTGCAATGTTTGCATGCAACACTTCTCTCTAGTGTTGTTACTCCAGCAACTCCAAAAATAAAAATAAAAAAATAAAATAAAATCCAACTTGAATCAGAATGATGCCTCTGTCATCAAAGTCTCTCACTGTTATTGCCTCTATCAACTGAAAACTCTTCGCTTCGATTGACTCTGCCTTTCTGCATCTTCAGTATCTAACTGCTCTAGCCGCTGTCACTTTAATCTCTGACTGTATCAATCTCACTAATTCCTCTCGCTACTATGTACTTTGGGCTCCCGTACCAAGGTACGATCCATGAGATAAAACCTCTCAATGGACCCTACCTAATTTTGGCCTTCTTAGGACGATCACTCCACATTGCACCACCTCACACCTAGAGGTATGGCTGCATGTTATCCCTCTGCCCACTTGGCTAGAAATTTCTCCCTATTGGAGGTCTCCACATGACTGGATGTCTCCACTTGGTCTCCTCTCAACTTCTCTAGTTGTGGCTGCTCCACAACTTCCTGAAGTTGCTTCTCCAATTGTGGCTCCTCCACAATTGTCTAAGACTTCGTTTGGGTGAGCATGTTGAGAGGCAATTTACTCTCCCTCTCGACCACCAAGTCTCTAAAATTTTCCTTTCTCCTCAAGGCTTTGCATGCATCTTGAACCTCAAGAGCATACAGGTTCTTAACCCATGAACTGGTCTGTTTCACCTGTCTTGTGGTGATGTGTCTAAGGAAAAACTTTCCCTTACTAAAAAACACATCATAGCCTCGGTCTTCCAATACCGCGACTAATACCAAGTTCTTCTTCAGTCCAGGTGTTGGGTGATAAAAGGTGCCTTAAAAATCCTAATTATCCTCACATTAATTATCAATCCAGGCAAGTCTTCTTATTTCAAGAGTGTACACAGTATGTGGCTACTATTTAATTCAGAGAGTAATGTTTCCTATATTGCAGTATAGATCTTTAATTAATATAGTAAACAGATGCATCTAGTAAATTCCAATTGCAATTAAAGAACTCAATCTTCTAACAAACTCAAATCTTACATTCATTAAAATAACAACAGCATCAGTTGAGAGTACAGTAGTGAATCGAGGTGAATGTTGTCTCTCTCGAACGCCCATACAAGATGCTCTATGTGAACTACCCGTACAATGTGCGTTTGGGGTATGGGTTGGGTAAGTGAGTAAGTGAAGGGTTCATAGATGCCGTACCCTCCTATTCCTGGCCTGGCTGAAGCAAGTGTTGTTGAGTTGGGCAGCACTCCACCATCTCCTAGAGTGGAAGGCAGTAAGGTCTGGTATAACAGGTGGTGGGACTAAAATGAAAGAGAAATAGGGCTCTTCCTTTCCTAGCCAGTGGGTTCAAATTCCTAAATAGTATTTGGCTGACCTAACCGGGTGAAGCTAGTTCGTCCCCCCAGCTCAATAGTGTTGCTACAACAAAGCATTCCTGGCTGAAGCAAGAGGTTGTTGGGGCATCCATCCCATCCAGCATTAGAATTGTGAAAAAGGGAACCCACCTATGAGCTACTCGACCATCCATCCAGCCAGCCATGTCTCTGAAGTTCTGGCAGCTGTTTAGAATCTATCCGGGGCAGTTATTCCAATGATCCCACCCACTTAGTCTTCCTGGCTTCAGCAATTGGTAAGGGCAGCCCTCCCTCCATGGACTAGGGTGATAAGGGAGTAATAAAGTAAGGGTAAGGTTGGATAATCCCGTCCTGTCCTGATAAGAGAAGGGTAATGAGATGGGTTGGTTAATAGCAGTACCGACTAAGCGATTCATTAATCAAGTAGTATAGAGGGCTAACAGGTATAGGTATTCAGGTGGGAGGTTATGTGGAACCAAGGTAGGGAGTTCTCCTCATAATGCCTCCCCTACCTACGTATTCCTGGCAGAAGAAATGGTGCCTGGGTTTATAAGGGATAAAGGCACTTCCCCTCCCTCCATATCCTAAGTAGTTTGAAGCATAAGATCTGGTAGAACAGGACCAACCTTTCCCTCTTACTCACTTACCCTACTTTGTGACTCAAGCCCAGTCTTCAATAAATAATCTAAACAACAAATGATATCAATCTAAGAGTTTCAACAACGAAGTTAATACTCTTTACAGCTGATTAAATCCAGTGGAATATTTGTCTAAATAACTCAATCTGAAATGAAAGTAAACTGAATCAATGACAATACTGTAAATTATATAAAGCAAAGATATTCTGTCAACACTGGAAAACAATAAATAGCAAAAGCGATAAAATCATAGAAAGCAAGAATACTATCAAACCATCACACTTGCGAGAATTGGAAATGTATGACACAAGGAAAGTAGTTGAATCCACTAGAGGTCGAGCCCTTAGCCACCAGCGAACCCTGCTAAGTTACTTCAGATAACGCGAGGGAACAACATCTTCACTTATATATTAATCATCAAACTGAATGATATATTCATGTTCTTCTCGACAGCGAGAGTCTATAATTAAAATTACGATTTCAATAATAACAAAGATTCCTCCCCTTCCTTCTTACAAACATCTCCTTTTATAATAGGAAAGGTAAAATATGCAACAGATTTCCAACTTCAGACATCCTTTCCTTTCTTGCGTTGATTCTTCTAATTTGCTTTGGCCTTATCTACAACCACTGCATTCCTTCCTTAGCTTGCCGATTTTTGTTGTTCCTTCATAGGGAACAACATTTGTCCCTTTTGTTGTTTTCCTGCATAAAGAAGGGTAATAATTAGCTAAGTTGTAACTGCAGATAATTCCTTCATTTCTCACCATAATTCCTTTATAGATTAACACATTGGGATATAGAAAAGATAAGAATAAAGGAAAAGGAAGATGAAATTAATAGTAAACACGTACCCTTTCCATGACTCAACATACTTACCTGCTTACCCTATTTCATGGCCTCATGAAAAGCAAGTAGTTCGTATGCAGAGCAGTTAAAGAATAAACTAGAGAAGGAATGTTGTAAAGTGGTCTAAAGCCTTGATTCTTGGCCAAAATCTCAAAGACATGCCCTGTCTGTCCTTCAGGAAATTCATATATAGCGTGATAAACTTCAGCAGGATACCAAATGATAAGTTTACGGAACCGACATCCTAGCCAATAAGGACCTTCTCTTAAAATGAGATTGTTATAAGTGACAAAACAGTCTGCAACTAGTTTAAAATTTTTATAATTAAATGGCTCTCTGTTCTGTACATTACTAGTGGAGACTGTCCACCTGAGCTTGGCTTCAGCCAAGGAGCTTTCCTGAAAGGAGAGGAAGTATTCTATTCCCTTCTATATAATCCTTTTCTGAATAGGCCCCAAAATTTTGATTACTCTTTCCCTTGTCATTAGACTCTTGTGATTGGCCAGCATTTGCAAAGGGTGTTTGGGTTCACCTCTGACCCAAAGGTCCAGTCCATGCTCTTGCCTTTGGAACGTGTTATGAGCCTTGAACCATTTCAGTTGATTGACAACAAATGAGATAAAAGCTTGGAATTGCACATCCCCCACAAAAGGGTTGGGGTTCTTTTCCACTTCTTCCTCTAATACAAAATTATGTAGGTAAAATTCACAAAGTAATCTTTGAACTTTTACCCCATGTTGTTTGCAACAGTTTATGAAATCCTCAATTGTTTTTAATTCTATTGGTTTTCCAGCCCTGACGGCTTTGATTTTCAACTGCAAGTATCTTTCTAGCAAAAATAAGGCATAATTGTTGGCAAGAGATCTGCATGCCAAGACATCAGTGTACAATGAACAGATAGTGTCCATTTGACCCATGACCTTCTCTAATCTGAGCTTCATTTTCTCAATTCTCTCTTTTGCCTTTTGGTATTTATCGAAGGTCTTGCTTTCTGATGTATTCATGTCCCGAAGCTACCTCTATAATTCTTGATATTTTTGTTGGGAGACAATTTCCAGCTCAATTCATTCTATGGTAAGCCGAACCTATGCTAAATCTTCTTGGAGATTCAATATACTGGGGTCATTGCTCGTCATGATATCTTTGGCTTGAATGGTTGTCTGTGTACTCCTGCTATGAGAAGGAATGCCTATTGTCTGTGTTCCTTTATTATGGGAGGTCCAAGCCTCTGTCTAGGTAGCCACGCTGTAGGAGGGTACCACCTCCGTCTGAATAGCTAAGTCATAAGATGGTACAGCCTCTGTCTAGGTAGCTACTTCTGCAAAAATTGCATGTTGTTCCTTAATAGGTTGAGTGAGTATTGGCTCAGTTTGAGTCTCTATAGATTTTATTTCATATAATTCAGTTTGAACTGCTACGTTTATTGTCTCCGGGGTTTTGTCTGGAGTCTTCCCCACTGATAATTTTCTTATCTTTCGTTTGAGCCTTTTTACTGTTTTCCACAACCTCTATTGTTCCTTCCTAAGCTTTTTAATTTTGTCTCTCTGCTTTTTAGGAGGAGCCACTATTCTGTTAATCGTCTCTGCTCCTAACAAGCCCAGTTGCTCATCTTGGCTCTGTTCTAAAAGAACTGTGTCCCTAGATTGGTAGTCCTCTTCCTGGTTTATTTCTATTTCTTCTGTTTGGCCTATATTCTCTGTATTTAGGCCTACCTAGCTGGGTTCTCCTGGAGGCATATCACCAAGTTGGTTCACCTCTTCTTGAGTGGCCTCTGCCCTTGTTTCTGCTTCGCAACTTACATTTTCTAATATAATTCTATCATGGCTAGAGTTCTCTACAGATTGGGTTGCTCCAATGTTAAAATTGAGCGGGCTTTCAGGCTGTATGAAATCATCCATATTGGCCAGGATCTGGGCCAATTAGATATCATGTAATAAATCTCTTGGGGGATTTGTATTTGACGTTGAGGGGAGTTTTGACTCATTTCTTTCCTCATCTCCAGAATTCCCTGATTCTTCCTCATGGTCTGATTCGGGGTTATCCTATCCTTCTATTTGCAAGTGTTCTTCACTTCTTGGGCTAGACAATTCTATGGGCTGGCTTACACTACCCTGGGGTTTTCCGGCCGCTCTTAAGTTTGTCCTCAGCCTCGAAAAATGTCTGCGATTTCAAGGAATGTTTGTTGTAAGGGTAGTCCTTTTCCTTTTCAGAACAAGGCGAGGCGTAGGCAGAGCTAAACCCCCTTCATTAGCAAATATTAATTCCTCCCAACTTGATTGCTACTGGGCGAGGTTGTAACTAACTATCAACCTAATCAAACAGTGGTGGCTTACGACGGTTTCTATGTGTCGGGAATTTTTTATTCTTTTAGTGGTATCATGCAGTAGAAAATTCAAATATGCAGGTAAATTCACAACACATTTTTGTTTCAGGATTGCTAAGAGTTTAAGTTGACGCGGCCTTACCACGACTTTTTGCCCGTCACATGTGATGTAATTTTGAACGACTCTAGCTAGTTCTCCCCACGGTTCTCCAAGGGATGATGGCCGAACTCCTTTGCCTTTGATGATCAGCTCATGTCCTTTGTCTTTAAACACGTAATAGCATCTTGCAACTTCAATCTTTTGTTAGTCCATACTGGCCCTTCAGCTGGCAACCCAGATAGTACTACTATCATGGCATCTGACACTATGATTTGTCTGCCCCTTACCATGGATTGTCCGTTCTGTAAATTTTGTAGGAATTCAATGGCAATTACTTCATTGGGTTGATGAAATCGTGTGAAGTATGCTATACACCCAGCTCTGGCTAGAATTTCTCTGGCTGCAATAAAAACATATAGTATTAGGGGCTCGCTGCACACTGTTCTTCCTCCCATACTGCCTGAATTCTACAAACAGTTAGTGTAGCAGAGATATCCCAGCAATAGATAGAGCCGAGTGATGGAACAACAAGTTGTTATAATGGTTATATCGGATGATTCTTCTAAGGCATAAATACCGTTATCTAGGACTCGCTATTATACCATATACTACGTAATCATGGAATGTCACATTTCCCTGCAAAATCAAATAAAGAGCTGACACACATGCATAGTATACTAGAGGTTGCTCCTCTCCCCCCTTTGAAATAATAGGTTGCCTTTGACCAAATGAGTGAAGGAATAACGTGCTAGCGGCGACGTAATGGGGTGATGAAAGTGGCAAGGTACAATATTAATGAAAGCATCACAAAAGCTATCGGAGTGCTGAAATCAATGCATATAATGAGAATTATCAATAAGTGAAGAGATTCCGTGAGGTGATTCGAAAAGGAAAAAGGACAATTGATGCAAGAAAGGTACTTTGCCGTCATCATTCCACTTAAAGCTATTATGATTGATTTTTAAAAGATATCGCATGCATAAAGGTTAAAATAATTTAGGGACGTAGTCTCTCTGTAGTAAAGATACACAATAATAAAAGGGAATTATAATAACTATTGATGCTAAAAATATGACTTCAATACCATCAGTAGAGCTTCTGTTGCCTGCAGGCGTCTATAGCCTCAACAGAGTTTCTTTTTCACCCTTTGAAACCATGATCCTCTTATGTATAATTGGGAGAGTGCATTATGATATCAAAGTATAGACCAATGTGTTGGCATGGTGACCAGATAAAGACATTGCCATTCACTGGGAAGGAGCGAAAAGTGGATAGGTCGGCTTGTGATGAGACCTCCTGTTCCAAGGATTTTATTTCTAGATGCATCCATTAGATCATATCCCTGGTGTGGTGGTCATAGTGGGAATGCCACTTCACTGCTTCCTTATGATCATGGTAGGCTGGCTCGTGATGAGACCCCCTATCCTCCATCTGAAAAATCATAGAATTGTTAGTGTGTGTATATATATATATATATATACATATATTAACAACACTTCCTATTTATATATAGAGGGTGGCTCAACACTCCTTAGGAGTAGGGATGGCGGAAGAAGTCTGAACATATCAATAGAAAAGAAGTATGCCCTTAACCTTATTTGATGATAATGAATAGAGAGAATTATAGGGGTTAGGGAAGAACCAGCATGGTACAAATAATCAATCAATTCGATTTATAATGGAAATGAGGACAGTGAAGTGATATAGATGGTTGTGTCCTTTCTTTCTCGATCACTACAAAGTAATCTTGTTAAAGATGATAATATTCAATATATTTGTTTGTTCTAGTAAACTTCATATTTGTATCCTTACACATATATTTGTACACTTATGCCTTATAGTGGATCATAAAGAGTGAGCAAAGGCAAGAAAGAATGTTCTCAAACAAATATTCACAAAGTGTTATTTCCTTAACAAAACAACAAAAGAAAACCTCACACAAAAAATGTTGTTCCTTATAGGGAACAGCAAGGAAAAACACACTAAAAGGGTGTTGTTCCTTAGAGGGAACAGTAGTTGTTCCCTGTAGGGAACAACAGTTGTACCCTGTAGGGAAAACCAAAGAAAATACATACGAAAATTGTTGTTACTTAGAGGGAACATCAAGGGAAATTCACACCAAAAAAATTGTTGTTCCCTGCGGGGAACAGCGAAGAAAATACACACAAAAATTGTTGTTCCTTACATGGAACAACAGCTATTCATTAGAGGTAACAACAAAAGAAGAAAAAAATTGGACGCAAAATTGATGTTCCTTAAAGGGAACAACAATTGTTCCTTAGAGGGAACAACAGTTGTTCCTTAGAGGGAACAACAGTTGTTCCTTAGAGGGAACAACAGTTTTTCCTTAGATGGAACAGCAAGAAAACAAATACGCATGAAATTGTTGTTCCTTAGAGGGAACAACACTTGTTCCCTAGAGGGAACAACACCTGTTCCTTAGAGGGAACAACATGAAAAGAAAAAATAAAAAATTGTTCACAAAATTATTGTTCCTTAGAGGGAACGACAGCTATTCCTTAGATGGAACGACAGTTGTTCCTTAGAGGGAACAAAAAAAAGCAAAAATTGCACACGAAATTGTCGTTCCTTAGAGGGAACAGCGGCTATTCCTTAGAGGGAACAACAAGAAAAATTGTTGTTCCTTAGAGGGAACAGCAAGAAAAGAAAAAATTGCACACATAATTGTTGTTCCTTAAAGGGAGCTGCGACTATTCCTTAGAGGGAACAACAGTTCTTCCTTAAAGGGAACAACAAGAAAATTTACATACAAAATTGATGTTCCTTAGAGGGAATAGCAGTTATTCCTTAGAGGGAACAACAGTTGTTCCTTAGAGGGAACAACGGTTGTTCCTTAGAGGGAACAATGGTTGTTCCTTAGAGGGAACAACAGTTGTTCCTTAGAGGGAACAGCGGTTGTTCCTTAGAGGGAACAATAGTTGTTCCTTAGAGGGAACAACAAGAAAATTTACACACAAAATTATTGTTCCTCAGAGGAAACAGCAAGAAAATTTACACACAAAATTATTGTTCCTCAGAGGGAATAACGACTGTTCCTTAGAGGGAACAACAAGAAAATTTACACACGAAATTGTTGTTCCTTGGAGGGAACAGTGGCTGTTCCTTAGAGGGAACAACAGTTGTTCCTTAGAGGGAACAATAAAAAAATTTACACACAAAATTGTTATTCCATTGAGGGAACAACGCCTATTCCTTAGAGGGAACAGCAAGAAAATTTACACATGAAATTGTTGTTCCTTAGAGGGAACAACAAGAAAATTTACGCACGAAATTGTTGTTCCTTAAAGGGAACAACGACTGTTCCTTAGAGGGAACAACAACTGTTCCTTAGAGGGAACAACAAAGGAAAAATAGAAAAAAACAACAACTTATATACAATTTATACAAGAAAATTCAATCAAATAGAAAGGAAAATTTATGTACAAATTTCAAAAACAAATAAATTCTTCACTAGACCGATGTTGTGGATGGGTTGCCCTCCTCAGCAAGAATTTGTATAGTGGAATCTTCCCGTAACTGTTGGAAAAAGGACTCCCTGGTAAGCGGTTTGTGATAGAGTCGTACTCGATGTCCATTCGCTTTAAAAGAGTAGCCAAACCCATCAATGGTGGCTAATGTGAGGGTGTCATTATCATGCACCTCTTGTATCTCATAGGGGCCTAACCATCTGGTCTGGAGTTTTCCTGGGAAATCCTGGAACCTAGAATCATACAGAAGTGCCCAATCACCTTCGTGGAATATCTTCTTCTTGATAAGGACATCATGTCATTTCGCTCTTTGTTGTTGGATCAGTGCAGTATGCTGAAGAGATAATAGCCAAATTTCATCCAATTCATTGATTTGACGTAGCCTATTAATATGTGCTTCATTTAAGTCCAAGCCTACCTCCTGAGCTATCCTCAATGTCTGAATTTCAAATTCGATTGAGAAGATAGGTTCTTTGCCAAACACTAGCTGATATGGGGAATATCCCGTGGTATTTCTCCATGTCATGCGGTATGCCCACAGAGCTTCTAGCAATCGAGTAGCCCAGTCACGTCTATGTGATGCAACTGTCTTTGTGGGTATTGCCTCGATTACTTTATTGGTACTTTCAGCGTGGCCATTTTCCTACGGGTGGTATGGAGTTGTGATTTTGTGCATGATATTATGATTTTTTAATGTTGTAGCAATCTTATGGTCTATAAATTGTGGCCCTCCATCCATGATTATTTCTCTAGGCAAGCCATATTGCACAAATAGTTGGAAAATAAAGTGGATCACTGAGTCCTCTGTTGCCCTTGATAATGCCTCTGCCTCCACCCAATTATTCACATATTCTGTTGCGACTAGTATGTATGTCTTTTGATCAGATGATGGGTTTATTGGACCAATGAAATCTAATGCCCATCATTCAAAAGGTTCAATGACTAACTGCGGATGTAGGGGAATATCATTAGACTGCCCAAGGCATCCCATTCTTTGGCAACTGTCACATGCCTGGACAGACTTCTTGGCGTCTTTAAAAATGGTGGGCCAATAATAGCCCATCTTTAAGACTTTGTGACTAGTCCTGCGGTCTGCAAAATGTCCACTGCAAGGCCCATCATGGCAAGCTTTCAGGATGTCAAAGACTCCGTCTTCCTTGACACATCTTTGAATGTGCATATCGGCCCCTGTATGAAATAAATATCCTCCGATCCAAGAGAACCGAGTGCTACGTTGTACTATTTGTTTTCTTTCATTGGGCGTCAGGTGCTTAGGAAATTTTCCCACTGCTAGGCAATTTGCGACATCTGCGTACCATGGTGTTTTCACAGTGACAACGAATAAGTGTTCATCAAGGAACTGATCTTCTATTGTTGTCGAGTCGTCTATCTTTGGCATGCATGAAAAGAAGTCTACTACTGGAATTTTTTTTCCCTGGTCGATCTTTGATTGTTATGTCGAATTCCTACAAAAGGATCAACCATCTTGTCACTCTTCCATTTGTAATAGGTTTATTAGCTAGATATTTAATAGCAGAGTGATCAGTATACAAAATCACAGGGTATCCTATTATATAATGTCTGAATTTATTAATAGCATAAATTACAGCCAAAAATTCCTTTTCGGTCACAATGTAATTCAACTCAGCCAGAGATAGATTCTTGCTGATGTAATATATTGCATAAGGTTTCTTATCTTCCTCTTGGTCGAGAACTGCTCCAATGGCTATATCTGAGGCGTCAGATGAAATTTGGAATGGCAAATCCAAGTTTGGGCCCCGTAATATTGAGGTTGTTGATACAAGTTGTTTTAAATCTTCAAAATCAATGTCACATTTGTCAGTCCAAATGAAATCGATATTTCCTATTAATGCATATAATGGTGCAGCAATTTGAGAGAATTTTTTTATAAATCTCCTATAATATTCAGAAAATCCCAAGAAACTACATACCTCAGTTTGTGTGGAAGGAGTAGGTATTAAAAGAATTATATGAATTTTTGCTGGATCTACCTGAATTCCAGCTGCTAAGATGTAGTGACCCAGGATGAGGCCCTCGGTCATCATCATGTAGCATTTTTCATGGCTTAAACAGAGCCTAGTAGCAATGCATCTTTGCGGAACTTTCTCTAGCGTTTGTAATGCCAACTCGAAGTCATCTCCGTAAGGTGTAAAGTCATCCATGTACACCTCGAGCCCTTCATTTATCAAGTCTGAAAAATGTCGAGTATAGCGCTCTGGAATGTGGCAGGTGCATTGCACAGCTCAAAAGGTGAGACCCTGTAAGCAAATGTCCCCCAAGGGTAGGTAAAGGTAGTCTTATCCTGGTCTTCAGAGGCAATTTGAATTTGATTGTAGCCATTGAAGCTGTTTAGGAAAGAAAAGAATTTTTTCCTGCCAATGTGTCCAAGACTTGGTCAATGAACGGAAGGGGAAAATGGTCTTTTTGGGTTGCTTTATTAAGCTCTCTATAGTCAACACATATATGCCACTTTCCATTCTTTTTAGGCACCACTACTAATGGAGAGACCCATTTGCTATCAGATATAGGATATATGAAATTGACATCTAACAGTTTTTGTAGTTCATCTTTAACAATATCTTTAAGGTGAGGGTTTAACCTCTGTTGAGGTTGTCGAATGGGCCTGACATCTTTCTCTGTATAGATGTGGTGCATGCATAATTGGGGATCAATCCCTTTCATGTCTGGGTAATCCCATGCGAAAGCCTATTTATATTTTCTCAGAAGTTGAACAAGCTTCTACTCTTGATCAGCAGTCAGGCTTTTGTTGATATTTAAGGTTTTCCTTGGCTCTATTTATATGGTTTTGTTGTTATAAACAGAAGTTGTTGGTATTGACTGGTCGTTAATATCCTTTAAGGGATCTTCTTCAATTTCGTTATCCTGAGCTGCATCAATCATGTGACATTTTGGATGGGATACAACATTTGGTTGGTTAATGTAAGTGTTAATGATGTCGCCTTCTGTTTGATCCTTGAATTCGAGAGAATCTTCTATAGTTAGAGGTGATCTAATGTTTTCAGTTAGATATGATACATGTTTTTTTCTAGTTTTTATTATTGTTAGACTTGGCTGAGTTGGAGGATATAAGGCTAAATTCTTCACATTACTTCCTCTTGTTATAGTCATGTTGCCTGTTCGACAACTTATGTAAGCATCTGTGGTTGCTAGCCAAGGTCTTCCTAGAATTAGGGGATGTCTATCTAGCCGGTTTCTAGGATTGATGATTAGAAAATCCGTTGGGTATTCCCAAGAATCTACAGACACCATTACATCCTGTAATGTGCCTTCTGGTTTGACTACCGATCGGTCAACCAGTTCCAGCAAGGTCGTGGTTGGATCCAAGGATGTAATGCCAGGCTTTTGACAGGTTGTTGTTGTGAGAATATTGATTGCTGCTCCTAGGTCAACTAATGCATTGTGGAAGGAGCATCCATTTATTTGCACCGTGACTATAGAGTTTCCTAGGTCCTCATATTTTACCAGTGTTTCTCTGCCTGATAATAAATCAGACAAAGTACTGACTACATGGATAGTTGGGGTTGTTTTTGTTTTCCTCTTCGGTTTTTTCATACGCAATTCCTTTAATAGTTTTTGCATAAATTGGAATGTCCTGAATAGCTTGGAGGAGAGGATCTTTTACACACAAATTTTTCAATTCTCCTAGAAGATCAAATTCGGGATATTCGATTGAGCAGGGTATAATTAATCTTTCTAGGAATGGTGGAGAAGCGGTGATAGTTTGATCATGAGTTTTTTGTTTAAACGGATTCTCCACTTGTGGTACTTGTTATACACGTAAGGAATCTTCAATTTGTATATTTTTATCCCCCTCTGACTCTATTATCCGTCGAGACCTTAATTTAAGCTCATTACACTCCATCAACTCGGTTTCTGACTTTGGTCCTTCAATAATTTGCACAGATTGGACTGGTCTATTGTTGGGGTTCGAGATGGGTTGGGTTGGGAGTTGTGGTCATAGATTGGTCTGAGGTATTTGCTGCAATGTGTAGGGTGCTGGCAGTGTAGGTTGAGGTAGGGGGATTGTTCTTACTGGCTAGTTTGTAGGTCTTTGCCAACTTGACTGCCAACTCTGGTTTTGTGAAGTGGAGGGTGGCCATTGAGATTGATATGCATTATTCTACCAGAATGGTGGGAAGTAAGAGGAATTTGGCCAATTGTTATTTTGATTTGATTGGTTGGGCCAAGGTGGCATAGAGAATGGTTGTTGTGACCAATTGGAAAAAGGTGGTTGGTTCTGCCACATAGCTCCTGGGTATTGTTGTGAATTATATTGCGAGGGTTGAAAGAAAGAAGATGGGTCAGTAGGTGTACTTGTTTGTCATGGTTTCCATTGGCGACGTTGATTTAGCAGGTAGACTAGTTCTGTTTCTTCCTCTGCCTCCTTATAGACTACTTTTAACCCTGGGAGTGATGGGCAGCTTTCTGTGGTGTGATCCTTAGTACATATGGCATAGGGCTACACCATATCCAGCGGGCACTCTTTGTGACTATGCTTCTTCCTGCATCTAGGACAAAATATCACCAAGTTTTGTTCTGCTTCAGCCTACTTCTGCTTGGCTTGCATGATGTCTAATTGCGTCATCAAAGTTCCCAAGATATCTGTTTTGAAATCCTCTAGCAGGTTGCCAATTTCTGCACGAGTTATACTTCCACCAGAGATTTTGCTGTCACTGGTGGTCATGTCACGTTATGTTGGTTTCAATCTCGTACTACCTCTTGAGCACCTGATACACAATTTAATGATATCAGCATAGTCCTCTTGATATATATCACCTTTACCCATAATATTTAATGTCTCTATCCATTGCTCTTTCATCCCTTTAATCAATGTAGTTTTTAGCTCATTATTAGGCAAAGGCAAAGTTGCATAGGGAGACCGTTGGGGGTTATATTGAAAACGTTCCACATATTCTTCCAATGTTTCACGAGGTCTTGCTACCATTTGGAATATTTCGTCTTTCAATTCCCTAGATCTGCAATAGTCCTGATATTTTTTAAGGAAAGTTGTTTTCATTTGATCCTAATCATTTATTGTGCCCCCACCTGGTCCCATAAACCAACGCAGGGCTGCTCCTTTTAATGTAGAGGAAAACAACTTTAGTTTTTGGGGGTCGGTGGTATAATCATAACCCCAACATAATACATCAAATTCAAACAGAAATGCATTTGGATCCTCTAATGTAAGTCCATGAAAGGCGGGAATATTTTGGAGAGGGATAGCTTTCCTGGTTGCGTTTACAACTGTGTCAACGATGGGATACTGCAATGTAGAGGTTTGGGGTGCTTGTGGGTTGTTGGCCATTTGATTAAATATATGCCAGTACCCTTTTGGGATCTCTAGAGAGTTATTCCTAAGGTGATTAAAAAGGGTGGGAATGATCTTAACAACACTCCCTCGGTCTGGGATAGTGGGTGTTCCATGTTGAATTACTACCTAAGGGGATCTCGGTTCCTCTGTTTCCCCTGTTTCTCCTCCTCCTTCACAAATATTACAAGAATTCCCTTCTTGTGAGGAAATTGAGCGTGAATTTTTAATTTCTTGAAAACTCTGCTCAGTTCCTAACATTGTGATGTGGACCTCAGCGTAGGCTACAAATGGTTAGCCTGTGGCCAGAAGGGAGACAGTAGGTTGTCTGGAGGCAACGTTTCTAGGACCTACTGATGGCTGAGATTCAGCTTTCTTTAAGATGTCATCTATGAAATTTGATCGTCCAAGGGTCACCGGTCCCTTAGATTTGTTGGGTTTGGGTAGTGGAATTGGATTATTTTCGGGTTTTTTCTTCTTATTCATTCATGCAAACAATTCAAATGTTTATCTCTACCCTAAGTTCCTAACAATTCTGCTGGAAAGTGGGCGGGGGAGCAGGCATTTTACGTGCTCCGTACGTAGGTTCTTACCTTTCATTTTTAATACCTAGTTCTCTCTCAACAGACAAGCATCAAACACCTACCTTAGTTTTCTGTAATTGTGCTGAAAAGCGGGCGGAGGAGCAAGCACTTTACTTTCTCATCACATAGGTTCTTACCTTCCATTTTCAATACCCAATTCTCCTTCAATAGCAACTATCAAATGCACATCACTCTTTGTAAATGGCTACACTCTCCCCGGCAACGACGCCAAAATGTTGGGTGATAAAAGGTGCCTTAAAACTCCTAATTATGCTCACATTAATTATCAATCCGGGCAAGTCTTCTTATTTCAAGAGTGTACACAGTATGTGGCTACTATTTAATTCAGAGAGTAATGTTTCTTATATTGCAGTATAGATCTTTAAATACAAGAGTAAACAGATGCATCTAGTAAATTCCAATTGCAATTAAAGAACTCAATCTTTTAACAAACTCAAATCTTACATTCATTAAAATAACAACAGCATCAGTTGAGAGTATAGTAGTGATAACTCATCTCTCTCTAACTGATTTAATCTAACTCAAATGCAGTCTTCAATAAATAATCTGAACAACAAATGATATCAATATGAGAGTTTCAACAGCGATAGTTAATACTCTTTACATTTGATTAAATCCAGCGGAATATTTGTGTAAATAACTCAATCCGAAATGAAAGTAAACTGAATCAAGGACAATACTGTAAATTATATAAAGCAAAGATATTCTGTCAACAGTGGAAAACAATAAACATCGAAAGCGATAAAATCACATAAAGCAAGAATACTATCAAACCATCACACTTGCGAGAATTGGAAATGTATGACATAAGGAAAGCAGTTGAATCCACCAGAGACCGGGCCCTTAGCCGCCAACGAACACTGCTAAGTTACTTTAGATAACGAGAGGGAACAACAACTTCACTTATATATTAATCATCAAACTGAATGAGCATTACAATATATTCGTGTTCTTCTCAACAATGAGAGTCTGTAATTAAAATTACAATTTCAATAATAACAGAGATTCCTCCCCTTCCTTCTTACAAACATCTCCTTTTATAATAGGAAAGGGTAAAAGATAAATGCTAAATGTGATCCCTCAAGATCTCTCGATCCTGAGGGATTCGCAACAGATTTCCAACTTCAGACATCCTTTCCTTTCTCGCGTTGATTCTTCTGATTTGCTTTGGCCTTATCTGCAACCGTCGCATTCCTTCCTTAGCTTGCCGATTTTTGTTGTTCCTTCATAGGGAACAACATTTGTCCCTTTTGTTGTTTTCCTGCATAAAGAAGGGTAATAATTAGCTAAGTCGTAACTACAGATAATTCCTTCATTTCTCACCGTAATTCCTTAATAGATTAACACATTAGGATATAAAAAAGATAAGAATAAAGGAAAAGGAAGATGAAATTAATACTAAATACATACCCTTTCCATGACTCAACACCAAGCACATACTTCACATCTGTCAAGGTGATTGGAGCTCCATGCTCCCTTTGAAAAGCAATCGTGTCCACTTCTGAAACACTATACCTTTCATCGTCACCCATCTCTATGTGCATCTTGAGGTCTTTCCCCTCCAAGGTACCGAATAAATTTTTATCACTGGTCATGTGAAATGAGGCTCCACTGTCAAGATACTAACCACAACCCATCAGTAATGACACCATGCAAGCGATGAGGGAGAAGTCCATCTCAAACTGAGAGGCTAATGCCTCACCTTGAAATCCTACCGAGGATCCCTTCTCGGACTTCTTTAATGGGAAATTAGTAGCATAATGACCCATCTTGTGACAGTTAAAGCATCTCACTTTAGACTTGTCACCCTTCTTCACTCCATGAGAAGAATTCGATTCAGAAAGAGAATCCTTCTCCTTCCTTTTCCTTGCCTTGCAAAGGCTAGATTTTCTTCATCATCATACTTGGATGAAGAACAATCTCGTGTGCTCCTACTAATCTCCTCCTGCATGAGATCTTACCACAGTCGTTCCCAATCTAGCAGTTTCACCCTTCCATTCACAGAGTCCTGGTAGTTGTTCCAGCTCCTTGGAAGGCCAAGGAGAGCGAGGCTCGCCATATCATTATCAGCAATAGTTATTCCCACAATACTAATCTCATCTCTGCAAGTGGTGAGCTTGTTAAGATATGTGGAAATAGTATCGACGTTCTCCATCTTGATTCTTCAAAGCTTATCGTTGAGTGCCAATTTCCTCTGGTCGCTATTGTCCTGGTAGAGGTCCTTCAATGTCTTCCACATTGAATATGGAGTATCCTTCCCATGGAGACTCGAGACAATATGGTCTTGAACTCCCTCAACGATGATCTATCTCGCCCTCGCCACACACTTCTTCCACTCAGCCAATTCTTGTGCATTAGTTGAAGTTGGCTTTTGGATTTCTTGATCAATGAAATCCTTCAAGTCGTTGTCTTCTAATACAACCTCCATGCAATCTTTCCATGCTATGTAATTCGAGCTGCCTTCCAAGGCATACTCGAGTCTCAAGCCATAGAATAACATTAACCAACCTTGAAGTATGAGATGAATTCGACTTGCACCTGCAACCCCGAACTTCAAACTTCAAATTCTCATCTCTGTATATTGTTCACAGCTCCGATAAACCTGGCTCTAATACCATGTAGAAATTCTTACTGTAGATAAAATTGATAATGCAATATAACTAAAGAAAAATACTTTAATCTACTTCTACAATCAAACTTGTGGAAGCTTAATATATTTGAGCAAGATCAAGCGAAACACATATAACCAGAAGAAGAATCAATGCACATGAAACACAGAAGAGTACTCAGGGGAAAGCCTCAACTAAAAACCCCACTATCTGTATTATCATACAAGGTGGAAATATCTCAGAATTACACAAAGCCTTAGCTCTCACAGCTAGCCAACTCTCAATACAATCCCCTTGGATTCTCACAGGCAAACAAGGCTTCTCACAAACCTTCTCCTCTGCCCTCCAAGCCTCCTATTTCCTTGCACAATTACTCCTAGGTGATCCTGTTGTTACCACTGCACTTCGATTGACTCTGCCTTTCTGCACTGTTGTCAATCCTTCTCTACGCTCTTCAGTATCTGATTGCTCTAGCCTCTGTCACTTTGATCTCTCACTGCATCAATCCCATTAATTCCTCCCGCTACTATGTACTTTCGGCTCCCGTAGCAAGGAACAATCCATGAGATAAAACCTCTCAATGGACCCTGCTCAATTTAGGCCTTCTTGGGACGATCACTCCACATCGCCCCACCTCACACCTAGAGGTATGGCTGCATGTGATCCCTCTCCCCACCTGGCTCGAAATTTCCCCCTATTGGAGGTCTCCGCATGACTGGATGTCTCCACCCGGTCTCCTCTCAACTTCTCTAGTTGTGGCTGCTCCACAACTTCATGAAGTTGCTTCTCCAATTGTGGCTCCTCCACAATTGTCAGAGACTTCTTCTGGTTGAGCATGTTGAGAGGTAATTTACTCTCCCTCTCAACCACCAAGTCTCTAACATTTGCATTGCTCCTCAAGGCTTTGCATGTATTTTGAACCTCAAGAGCATACAGGTTCTTAACCCGTGAACCGATCTGTTTCACCTGTCTCATGGTGATGTGTCTAAGGAAAACCTTTCCCTTACTAAAAAACACATCATAGCCTCAATCTTCCAATTCCGTGACTGATACCAAGTTCTTCTTCAGTCCAAGCACATACTTCACATCTGTCAAGGTGATAGGAGCTCCATGCTCCCTCTGAAAAGCAACCGTGCCCACTCCTGAAAGACTATACCTTTCGTCGTCACCCATCTCTATGCACATCTTAAGGTCTTTCTCCTCCAAGGTACTGAATAAACTTTTATCGCCGATCATGTGGGATGAGGCTCCACTGTCAAGATACCAACCAAAACCCATCATTGATGACACCATGCAAGTGATGAGGGTGAAGTCCATCTCAAACTGAGAGGCTAATGCCTCACCTTCAGATCCTACCAAGGATCCCTTCTTGGACTTCTTCGATGGGAAATTAGTCGCATAATGACCCATCTCGTGACAATTAAATCATCTCACTTAAGACTTGTCACCCTTCTTTCCTCCATGAGAAGAATTCGATTTAGAAAGAGAATCCTTCTCCTTCCCTTTCCTTGCCTTACTTTCTAAGGCAAGATTTTCTTCATCATCATCCTTGGATGAAGAACCATCTCGTGTGCTCCTCCTGATCTCCTCCTGCATGAGATCCAACCACAGTCGTTCCCAATCCGGCAGTTTCTCCCTTCCATTCACAGAGTCCTGGTAGTTGTTCCAGCTCTTTGGAATGCCAAGGAGAGCGAGGCTCACCATATCATCATTAGCAATAGTTATTCCCACACTACTAAGGTAGTCTTTTCAATTTGTGAGCTTGTTCAAATATGTGGAAATAATATCGACGTTCTCCATCTTGATTCTTCAAAGCTTATCCTTGAGCGCCAATTTCCTCTCGTCGCTACTATTCTGGTAGAGGTCCTTTAATGTCTTCCACATTGAATATTGAGTACCCTTCCCATGGAGACTAAAGACAATATGGTCTCGAACTCCCTCAAGGATGATCCATCTCGCCCTCGCCAGACACTTATTCCATTCAACAAATACTTGTGCATTAGTTGAAGCTAGCTTTTGGATTTCTTGATCAATGAAATCCTTCAAGCTGTTGTCTTCTAATACAGCCTCCATGCAATCATTCCATGCTATGAAATTCAAGCTACCTTCTAAGGCATACTCGAGTCTCAAGCCATAGAACGCCATTGACCAACCTTGAAGTATGAGATGAATTCGATTTTCACCTGCAACCCTGACCTTTAAACTTCGAATTCTCTTCTTTGTATATTGTTCTAAGCTCCGATAAACTTGGCTTTGATACCATGTAGAAATTTTTACTATAGATTAACCCGATAATGCAATATAACTAAAGCAAAATACTTTAATATACTTCTACAATCAAACTTACGGAAGCTTAATAGATTTGAGCAAGATCAAGAAGAACACATATAACCAGAAGAAGAATCAATGCACATGAAATACAAAAGAATACTCATGGGAAAGCCTTAGCTGAAAACCCCACTATTTGTATTATCATACAAGGTGGAAATATCTCAAAATTACACAAAGCCTTAGCTCTCACAGCTAGCCAGCTCTCAATACAATACTCGTGGATACTCACAGGCAAACAAGGCTTCTCACAAACCTTCTCCTCTGCCCTCCACGCCTCCTATTTCCTTGCGCAGTTACTCCTAGGTGATCCTGTTGTTACCAAGTGTAACACTGATCACTCACACTGATCTCACACCCTGTAAAACTACACAATCCTCAAGGAACTTCTACCTTGACTGCATGGATGAGTTTCCTTTATAGGAAAACACGTGCAACTGATAATAACCTGTCCTTGATATTTAGCTCAACTGGGTGTTTCTCTGAATAGACATGCATGAGTTATTCATGAGAGAATCTTCAGTTATCTGGAGTACACTAGTTTGATGCGTGCATGCATTAACTGACTGAACTCACAATTAGTTCCTCAAACAATATGGAACTAATTTAATTGGACTTAACTCAGTAAACTGAGTTAACTAATTACAACTCAAATATAACTCAATATCATCTCCTTAATTAAGGGATAATCTCCATAATTTAAGGAATAACTGTTGCATGTCTTGAGAAAGACTTCTAACTTGAATTTATCCAACTATTTAATCCAAGATGAATTAATTAATTATTTTCCAAGTAGCTGGTGAGACTAAATTCGAATTTTAATTCAAAATTTAATTCAAGGACAAATTAAATTGGAATATTCTAGATTCAACTTTTATCATTTCTTGTTGCTATTTTCAACACTCCTTCTCAACAAGAAAGGAATTCAACTCGATCCCGATCCTTAACCTTTCGAATGTTCTGCATGCAACACTTCTCTCTAGTGTTGTTGCTCCAGCAACTCCAGAAACAAAAAAACATCCAACTTGAATCAGAATGATGCCTCTATCATCAAAGTCTCTGATTGTTATTGCCTCTGTCGACTGAAAACTCTGCGCTTCGATTGATTCTGCTTTTCTGCACTATTGTCAATCCTTCTCTACGCTCTTCAGTATCTGACTGCTCTAGCCTCTATCACTTTGATCTCTGACTGCATCAATCCCACTAATTCCTCTCGCTACTATGTACTTTGGGCTCTCGTAGCAAGGTACGATCCATGAGATAAAACCTCTTAATGGACCCTGCCTAATTTCGGCCTTCTTGGGACAATCACTCCACATCGCCCCACCTCACACCTGCAGGTATGGCTGCATGTGATTCATCTGCCCAACTGGCTCGAAATTTCCCCCTACTAGAGGTATTCGCATGACTGGATGTCTCCACCTGGTCTCCTCTCAACTTCTCTAGTTGTGGCTACTCCACAACTTCCTGAAGCTGCTTCTCCAATTGTGGCTCCTCCACAATTGTCAGAGACTTCTTCTGGGTGAGCATGTTGAGAGGTAATTTACTTTCCCTCTCAACGACCAAGTCTCTAGCATTTGCCTTGCTCCTCAAGGCTTTGGATGCATCTTGAACCTCAAGAGCATACAGGTTCTTAACCCATGAACCGATATGTTTCACCTGTCTCGTGGTGATGTGTCTAAGGAAAACCTTTCCCTTACTAAAAAACACATCATAACCTCAATTTTCCAATACCACTACTGATACCAAGTTCTTCTTTAGTCCAGGCACTTACTTCACATTTGTCAATATGATAGGAGCTCCATGCTCCCTCTGAAAAGAAACCGTGCCCACTCCTGAAACACTATACCTTTCGTCGTTACCCATCTTTATGCCCGTGAGGTCTTTTTCCTCCAAGATACTGAATAAACTTTTATCATCGATCATGTGGAATGATGCTCCACTGTCAAGATACCAACCACAACCTATCATTAATGACACCATTCAAGCGATGAGGGTGAAGTCCATCTCAAACTGAGAGGCTAATGCCTCAGCTTCAGATCCTACTGAGGATCCCTTCTTGGACTTCTTTGATGGGCAATTAGTCACATGATGACCCATCTCGTGACAAATAAAGCATCTCACTTTAGACTTGTCACCCTTCTTCCCTCCATGAGAAGAATTCTATTCGGAAAGAGAATCCTTCTCCTTCCCTTTCCTTTCCTTACTTGCTAAGTCTAGATTTTCTTCATCATCATCCTTGGATGAAGAACCATCTCGTGTGCTCCTCCTCATCTCCTCCCGCATGAGATCCGACCACAGTCATTCCCAATCCGATAGTTTCTCCCTTCCAATCACAAAGTCCTGATAGTTGTTCCAGGTCTTTGGAAGGTCAATGAGAGCGAGGCTCACCATATCATCATCAACAATAGTTATTCCCAAACTCCTAAGCTCATCTCTGCAAGTGGTGAGCTTGTTTAGATATGTGGAAATAGTATTGACATTCTCCATCTTGATTCTTCGAAGCTTATCCTTGAGCGCTAATTTCCTCTAGTCGCTACTATTCTGGTAGAGGTCCTTCAATGTCTTCCAAATTGAATATGGAGATCCTTCCCATGGAGACTCAAGACAATATGATCTCGAACTCCCTCACGGATGCTCTGTCTCGCCTTCGCCACACACTTCTTCCACTCAACCAATTCTTGTGCATTAGTTGAAGTTGGATTTTGGATTTCTTGATTAATGAAATCCTTCAAGGCGTTGTTGTTTAGTCAATTTAGTGTTATCTAAATTGCTAGTATTTATTGTCAACCCGGGGCTCGTAAGCTGATGAAGTGAGGGTGTACTATAAATACTAGCAATTTAGATAACACTAAATTGACTAAACATTTTGGCGCCGTTGCCGGGGATCGAAAGACTGCTTTGAGGCCAGGAATTGAAGGACATTCCTTGGTCTCATGGGTTTCTGAGCAAATTACACAGGTTTCCACAACTTGTGCTTCCAAGGGACATTCCCTTAAAGCATGCTTCTTTCTACACTTCGGGCAAAAGATGGTCATAGCCTCGGCTTCTGCTTTTTGTTTATTCTGAATCTTAAGGGTATCAATTTGTTCACTAAGACTCCCTAAGATGTCAGTTTTAAATTCATCTAGCATATTACCGATTTCAGCCCTACTCACTGATCCTGTTGCAGATTTATTTGCCCTAAGGAGAGAAGGATCTCTAGGCCCTTTTTGAGTTTTTGATTTGCCCCTTGAGAGATGGATACAAAGTTCTGCTATATCATTGAGAGAAAGTTGAGAAATATCCCCCTTTCCCATCATGTTTAAGATATCTATCCATTCATCCCTAATGGCTTTTAATAAGAGGGCTTTTAATAAGGTAAGCTTCTACATTTCGTGGATTTCGTTGAGCCATGGAACACATTTTCCTAAGGCTTTGAAATAGGAAATAAGGAAGGTTTATATCATGTTCTCCTTGAAACTGCAGCATAATTTTACCATGATAGACATACAACACTCCAAATCTCCCTTCACAGGTGAAAAACTTTTGTACTAATAACAATAGAATTTTCCATTCTTCTTTAACATGGGAAATTGGAATTCCTTTGGTGAAAACACTTGTGTCCATACCTGGGTTTTTAAAAATCCGCTTCCATTGTTGATCCTGGACTGCCCGGTTTTTGAACCAACGTTCACCGGTTTGTGGAAGAGAGGTAGCCCTTGCTATGCTTCCTTCGCTGACTGTAACTGTTTAATCACCCACAATTGCCTGACTGTCTTTATCCTCAAATGATCTTGCAAAGGCTTTGGTTACTTCTTTATGGTAGCCCTTAAACTTTCTGATACATTGTAACCAATTGGCTCTTTGTAGTGCCTCCTCAACCTGAGGATATGCCTCCAAGAATTTCGAACCTTCGGGTTCAGCCCTCAAAAGCTTTCCCATCGACTCCTCAGCTCTGTTTAAACACAAATTTGATGGTGACCTTACACAGTAACTCCGTAATTTCACACAGTAACTCCTCGGTTCCTGTTCAGACTTCGTGGAACAGAGGGTATACGGTGCATCAACAGCCTCAGACACCGGGAATTCACGGCTTGAATTTAGAGTTAAGCGGTGGAATTAGCGTGGACACAGTGAAAACAGTGACTAACAGTCGTAATACGACGGTATCACAGGTTTACGGGCTATACGGCAGAGGGAAAACAGAGGATGGTATATGGAGGTAATCGTAGTGAGTGAAAACGAAATAAGGGAGATGATGGCGAGGAATAGGGTGTTATGAGCATAGAGGGTTTTGAAATGATGAACGGAACGGCTACATTCTCCAATTTTGGCTGTGGAATGACACATGGCTACGGAACGAGAACTGAGAGACGTAATGCGGTAGGTTACGTCATTAGGGTACAGGACCTTAATGACCGAAACAGCCATATGTGATTTCGAAAATCGTGGTTATTATGAGCTGGTAGACGTGGAGGATTCGGAGATTTGTGGTCGCATGGGAAAAAGAGAATGGGTAATCATTACGTTTAGTGGCCAACAAGACATAACCCAGAAAATTCCGCATAATGAAATAACCATAGGTTTAGAGTTTTGAACATACCTCGGATCACTTTTGATTTGGCTTCTGATGATTTACTAACCTTTTGTAAACTTTATTGCTAGCACATGACCTTTCCTCCTTGTCTTCGATGATTTGGAACTGTGAATATTTTCTTCAGACAAACTGTGTTTCTTGTGCAGATACAGAAGGCTGCAGGAAAGCTAATCGGCTGCAGGATTGTCAAATGGCTGCAGAAACTGTAATGAAGTCTTCCAGCTGCATAAAATACTTTAGTTGCCTAAAAAAACTTTATTAATGAAGTGAAATGGAATGAAGGAATGAATGAGTGAGTGGAAAGCAGTGAGGTGAAGTGAAGATGGTAAGATGGAAGAAAATGGTGAGATGAAATAAATGAAATGGAAATGAAAGAGAGAGAGATTTTTTTTGGAAAACATTAGGTGTCAGGTGACCCTAATTTTCACCTTATGTTTTCTGCATGAGACTGCCAATCAGAGATTGGTTTTCAGGCTCATGCATTTATTCATTTTTTTTTTTTTTTTTTTTTTTTTTTTTTTTTGAAATTGAAAGAAACAGAGATTAGGCTGATGGAGGAGAAGAATTCTTCTCCACCAGCCTCATTTCAGAATCGCCTTGGAATAACTTAACAAACTCCTCTTTTGAGAGTGGCTTGTGGTAGACTTTTAACCAGTGGCCATTCACAATAAAGGGAGTTTGAAGTTCATCAATAGTCTTCACTCTAACTGCTCCATTATTAAAGACTTCATCAATCTCATATGGCCCAAGCCAATGAGTTTGAAATTTCCCTTTGAAGTCCTTAAATTTTGAATCAAACAAGAGTGTCCAATCACCCTTTTGAAACTTCTTCTCTTTGATATGTCGATCATGCCATTTGCTTCTTTGGTGCTGAACTAGATCGGTTCTTAGAATTGCATCTTGTCTCATTTCATCTAGTTCATTTAATTGGTCCATTCTGTGCTTCTAGGCTTCTGATAAGCTCATCCCCAATTGAACTGCTGTCTTGAAGGTCTTGATTTGGAACTCAATGGGGAACAGGACTTCCTTCCCATAAACAAGTTCATAGGGAGAATGTCCTGTAGTGTTCCTCCATGTAGTTCTATAGGCCCATAAGGCTTCAGGAAGCCTTTCTGCCCAATCTCTTCTATGAAGATGAACAGTCTTTGTGATGATGCTTTCAAGAACTTTATTTGTAGATTCTACTTGACCATTCGCTTGCGGATGGTATGGAGTAGATGTTCTATGCTTGATCTTATATTCCTCCATCAGCTTTTCCACCATCCTTGATGTAAACTGGCTTCCCTAATCTGTTACAATTTCTCTTGGGACACCAAAACGAGTGAAAATATCCTTGAAAAGAAATTGAACAACTGAATTTTCAGTAGCAGAAGTTAATGCTATAGCTTCTACCCACTTGGTAACATAATCAGTACAAACCAGTATATATCTATTTTGCTTGGATGGCGGATTAATTGGTCCAACAAAATCTAGAGCCCATTTCTCGAAAGGTTCGATGCATACCTGTGGCTGTAGTGGCATTTCATTTGAAAGAGTTGGTCTCCCAGTTCTTTGACAACTGTCACACCTTTTAACATATTGCTTTGCATCCTTAAAGAGAGAAGGCCAATAATATCCTGATGAAAGGATTTTATAGGCAGTCCTCTTATCAGAAAAATGTCCGCCACAAGGTTCGTCATGACATGCCTTAAGGATGTCAGGCATCTCATCCTCTCGTACACATCTTCTGATCATCAAATCTGGCCCTGTTCTGAACAATTCATTAGAAATCCAAGAATAAAGTGAACTATCCTGAATGATTTTCCTTTTCTCATTAGGGAATAAATGTAAAGGTAATTTTCCAGTAACTAAATAATTAGCAATATCAGCATACCAAGGGGTTTTGGTAGTTACTGCAAACAAATACTCATCTGGAAATTTATCCTCTACCGGAGAGTCCTCATTAGTGTTTTGGATTCTAGACAAGAAGTCAGCTACTGTGTTCTGTTTACCTGGTCGATCTAACACAGTTATGTTGAATTCTTGTAAAAGCAAAAGCCATCTTGTAACTCTACCATTAGTGACTGGTTTGTTCATGAGGTATCTAATGGCAGAGTGATCAGTGTGGACAAAGGTTTCATAGCCGGTTATATAGTGTCTAAACTTGTTTATAGCATGAACAACGGCTAGAAACTCCTTTTCAGTAACAGTATAATTTAACTCAGTAGGAGTCAAATTCTTACTCGTGTAATAAATGGCATAAGGGATCAAATCCTTTTGTCCCAAAACAGCTCCTAAAGCTGTATCTGAAGCATCAGTAGAAATGTGGAAAGGGAGTTTCCAATTTGGACCCCTTAAAATGGGTGCTTCAGATATTCTAGTCTTTAAAGCTTCAAAGGCAGATTGACATTCAGGATCCCACTTAAATTCACAATCTTTAGTGAGTAATTTGAAAAGAGGGGATGCTATCTTAGTGAAGTTTTCAATAAATCTTCTGTAATAACCAGTAAACCCAAGAAAACTTCTAACATCTCTTTGGCAATTTGGAACAGGTAACTTAGAGATGACTTCTACTTTAGATCTATCAACTTTGATTCCATCTCCTGAAATATGATGTCCTAAAACAATCCCTTCAGTAAACATCATAAAACACTTTTCATGACTTAAAGAAAGATTTGTTTCCTTACATCTTACCAGTACTTTTTCCAAATTTGCCAAAGCTTCTTCAAATGTATTACCATAGACTGTGAAATCGTCCATGTATACCTCTACACAATCATGAATCAGATCTGAGAAGATTCCTAGTACAGCCCTTTGAAATGTAGCAGGTGCATTGCACAAACCAAAAGGGAGTACTCGATAGGCAAAAGTCCCCCAAGGACAAGTAAAGGTGGTTTTGTCTTGATCTTCAGGTGCTACCTGAATCTGGTTGTAACCACTAAAACCATCCAAGAATGAGAATTACTTTTTACCTGCTAAAGTGTCTAATACCTGATCAATAAAAGGTAGAGGAAAATGATCCTTTAAGGTTGCCTTGTTCAATTCTCGATAGTCAATGCAAACTCTCCATTTACCATTCTTTTTGGGCACTATAACCAAGGGAGAAACCCATTGGCTATCTGAAATGGGGTAAATGAAGTTTACCTTGAGCAATTTCTGAAGTTCTTCTTTCACAATTTCCCTAAGATTTGGATTCATCCGTCTTTGTGGCTGCCTAATAGGTCTGCTGTTTTCTTCAATGTAAATATGATGAATACAAGTCTTAGGGTCGATTCCTTTCATGTCAGTATATTCCCATGCAAAGGCAGTGGAATGTTTTTGCAACAGTTTAGTTAATTCTTCTTGTTGTAGTCTTTCCAAGTTCTTGTTGATATTTAATGTTTTTCCTGGAAAGACTTCAACTGTAGAACTACCAAACTCTTCCATTGAGAAGAGAGACATCTGTCTAGAGGAAAGATATTCAATATCTGCATCTAACTGGAATTGTGAAGAGTCATATTCTAAAGATGCCTCAAAATTTTCTAATGTATTTAGAATTTGACTGTCCTCACTGATTTCAGAGATGGTTAGAACAGGTTGAAGAGTATCCTCATCATCAATCCACTCATCTTCTCCTATTTCTGTTATTGCCTTTGCGGGAGGATACAAGTTGAATTTCTTGGTAGAATTACCATCTGATATATACATGTCTCCCGACCTACAACTTATGAAAGCATCAGCTGTGGCCAGCCAAGGTCTTCCTAGAATAAGAGGATGTCCTCCTAGATTGTTCTTGGGAGTTAAAATCATAAAATCAACTGGATATTCCCAAGAGTCTAGTGAGACTGGAATGTCTTCCAATACACCATCAGGTTTAATGATTGATCTGTCTGCAAGTTGCAGCAAAGTAGGTGTAAAGAGAAGGTTAGGAAGTTTTAACTGATCCATGGTCTGTCTACTCATAATGTTGATAGCGGCTCCTAAGTCAATCAAGGTATTTGGGATTTCAACCCCATTAATGTGAGTTTTAACAATAGGGCTACCGGGATCTACATATTTTTGCATGGTAATTTTACCCATCATAATGTCTGCAATTTTTCCAACTAGATGTATCCTTTTTGTGTCTCTGGTTCTTTTTATTGTTTTTTTCAAACTCATCTCCTTTATTGTCTTTACTAGAATGGGAATCTCCTTAATGGCTGTTAACAAGGGAATCTTGATACAGACATTTTTCAATTCATCTAGAAAGCTATAGTCAGGCAACCAAATCTGCTTCTCCACTCCTTTATCAATTTGCAATCTTTCAGGAAAAGGAGGAATAACTGAAGATGTGGGTTGCTCTACTAAGGGAGTTGATTCTTTTTCTTTTTCTTTAATGCTTGGGTTTTGAAGGGATACTTCAGAACCCTTATTGGCTTTGAGAGATTCTTCCTCAGAAATGCTTGGTTGTTGAGCACTTGTAGAAGGTTGGTCTAGGATTCTACCTGATCTGAGTTAGACCTCATTGAGAGGGACAACCATATAGGTAGGGAATGGTTGACCTTCCATAAGTGGTTGACCTTCCATCACATAAGCATTTTGAGGATTTCTATTATTGGGGTTTGGTTGAGGTTGAGAGGGAAGTTGATTTGGCCTCTGCTGAGATTGTAACAAGAGTTGAGAATTTCGATTTTGTGGAGGAGGTTGTTTTTGTTGAGGGAATGGTAATGACAATTGTTGACCTTGATTTGAAAGTTGGGGAGCTTGCTGATTCTGAAAGGATTGAGGATATTGATAGAATTGGGCAAATCTCCCATAAGGATTTTGCATTTGCATGCTTTGCAACCATACTTGGAAAGGATTTTGTGGTTGTGACCAAGGATTCCAATTTGGTGGGGGTTGGAAATTCATAGAGTTATTAAACCCTTGATTTTGCTGCCCCTGCCAAGGTTTTCTTGCAACAAAACAAAGGGATTCAAGCGTACTTGGATCTTCTTGAAAGACTGCTTTGAGGCCAGGAATTGAAGGACATTCCTTGGTCTCATGGGTTTCTGAGCAAATTACACAGGTTTCCACAACTTGTGCTTCCAAGGGACATTCCCTTAAAGCATGCTTCTTTCTACACTTCGGGCAAAAGATGGTCATAGCCTCGGCTTCTGCTTTTTGTTTATTCTGAATCTTAAGGGTATCAATTTGTTCACTAAGACTCCCTAAGATGTCAGTTTTAAATTCATCTAGCATATTACCGATTTCAGCCCTACTCACTGATCCTGTTGCAGATTCATTTGCCCTAAGGAGAGAAGGATCTCTAGGTCCTTTTTGAGTTTTTGATTTGCCCCTTGAGAGATGGATACAAAGTTCTGCTATATCATTGAGAGAAAGTTGAGAAATATCCCCCTTTCCCATCATGTTTAAGATATCTATCCATTCATCCCTAATGGCTTTTAATAAGAGGGCTTTTAAGGTCTCTTCATCCAAGGTACTCATTTTTGCTCTTTTTAAATTATATTGAAATCTCTCAAGTAAATCTTCTAAGCTCTCATCTTCTTTTTGCACCATTTTAAAAACCTCACCCTTATGATCAGTAGGCATACAATAGTCCAAATACCTATCCAAAAAGGTTTGTTTCATTTCATCCCAGGTCCTAATGGATTGAGTAACTAACCCCATGAACCATTTCAAAGCTTGATCTTTTAATGTTGATGGGAACGGTTTGAGTTTCTGCGTATCATCCAGATAGTCATAAGTTCGACACACAACTTCAAATTCAAACAAGAATGTTTCAGGGTCCTCAGTTCTTAATCCATGAAAATTTGGGAGGACGGATGGTGATATGTTTTTCATGGTGGCTCGGGAGTCCTCATCAACAATGGGAAACCCAAATGAATTATCCCCATCTCTATTTCCTCCAATGGGACCTCTACCTCCTCCATTGTTATTATTATTTCCTCCCCCTCCTCTACCTCTACCTCTACCGCCTCCTTCTTCCTCTGCCATGATGATTCTCCTAGGGATTTCAAAATCTTCTGGTTCTTCTACAAAGGGTGAATGAGAAGAGATTTCTCCTTCCTCTTCAGGTGAGTCTATTTCTTCAATTACAATTGGTTTTCTGGTAGGAGAAAGAGAAGAGTCTCTTCCTAGTTCAAACTCAATAGAAGGTGTAGGAGAGTCAACTCTTGGCTCTTGAATTTTAGGACTAGGAGTTTCGGTTGGAGATAAGGGAGGTGTCTCTTGTCTATCTCTTGAAGCAGATGGACTTGTAAAAATTGAACTTCGAGCTCTAGCTAAAAACCTTCCCCTAGAATCTCTAGCTCTATGCATGTCATTTTTATTTTATCTTCAAGTTAAGTTAAATAGTTCTTTTTCTGATCTTCCAGTTCACTCTAGGTGCAAGAAGAGAGCATACTCAAGAGACTATTAAATCAATAACTTTCTCCTTTCTGATCCTCCAGATCACTTCAAAGTGCAAGAGGAGAGCATACTTAGATAGGTCATTAACTTCTTTTCTTGAAGTTTTTTTTTTTTTTTATATTTTTTTTCTTCTAAGAATATGGCTACTTAATTTCACTTCCCCGGCAACGGCGCCAAAATGTTTAGTCAATTTAGTGTTATCTAAATTGCTAGTATTTATTGTCAACCCGGGGCTCGTAAGCTGATGAAGTGAGGGTGTACTATATGTACTTAAATAACCTCTTAGAGTTTTTCTTATCGTTGGGGGGTGTTGTTGTGGTTAATTATGTTCCTAAGATGGAGTGAGAATTTATAAACAAGTGAGTGATGGTGTGTGTGTAGAGTGAATTCTAAATGAGTGGAAGTGTGTGTGGAGTGATCTCTAACTAATTGCTTGAAAGGAAATGCTTGGAAAGAATAAATGAATTGAAATGACTTGAAATAAACTTGAAAGCAAATGACCACTACCAATGGCACTAGACACCGTTCAAGTTGCTGCTAATAAAAGAAAAGAGAATCACTTTTAAAACCCAAGAATAAAGATTATCTCTCTCTAACTCGATACTTCAAAGCACATGTGCTGTGTAAAGCACGGAAAGAAAGTAGCTTAAGTGGAATTTATAAAAGTGAGAAAAATATGCTTGAAAGACTAATGATAATAATTTGCTATTTCTAATTCTCTACTTCAGCCATATGTACTATGGAAAGCATGATTAGAAAGTAGTGAGGAAATAGTCTAGGAAGCACTTTAAAATCAAAACTTTTACTCTAAAGACTAGTGGTAATGATTTACTCTTTCTAACTCGATGCTTCAAAGCACATGTACTGTGTAAAGCACGGAAAGAAAGTAGCTTAAGAACAGTCCAAAAAGTACCCAAACAAGCTGCAAGTTAATGATATTTTGATCTTAAAAGATAGTAATTTATGATGAAGATCATTCATGTATGTTAATAGCTCTTTGAGAAATAAGATTAAAAACTAACTATAAAGACAAAGGCAGCACTTGAATTGTCAACTTCAAATACCATTAGCTGTAAAGCAAACACAACACATATAAAAATAAATCTCGGGCTAAAAGAAACCTGCAAAGAAATAACACTGATCAGCTGAAAAGAAAGGAAAACAAGTAAATGAAACTATACATGCTTAAGGAAATAAATAAGAAAATAATGAAATATTGCACATAAAATACTTTACAAAGGCTGGGATGAGCAGGGGCCCTCTGTTCATTCAGCCACAAGAAAACTCAGAGATCTGGAAACTTCAAAACGGTGCTATATCTATTCCTCCATTTGCAAAAAGTTTACAAAACAGAGTGCTGGAATAGCACTAGAAAACAGAGTTCACAAAAGCTTCTAAATTCAACACAAGTGCAGCAAATTACAACTAATGAAAAAGTCCCTTGAGCGTACGCAGACGCATCAATTTATAGGAGTTTCTAAGATAGCCTACTCGTACAGCTAGTTAACAGAAAAACAATAAAACGGTATGCGTATTAAAAGTCCTTTGACACATCACGGCTGCGTGGACGAGTTTAGTGGTTCTGTCGACATGGATAATAAATCCTATGTTGGATTGCGTCCCCTGCCATCTGTAGAACATGGACAAATCACCATTTAAGGTGACGTGACCAAACAGCTTTCAAACACCGTTTAAACCACCTTGAGTTGACCGTGGCTTAACCAGCTTTGACCATGGGTAAAAATGACGTGGATGGCTGGAACAAAGGGACAGGAACCTCGAGCACACTGATACCTGAGTGCCCATGTGGCTCGTCTAGCAAACCGACACGTGGATCATAGTGTTTAACAAAAAGGCTGCAGGATCTTCAGATAGCTGCGGGATCATCAGATAGCTGCGGGATTCCTGCAAGTAAGTCAAAAACTAAACAAATAGTCATCCATTAGCAAAACTTGCTTGATCATGCTTATTGACACTGAATGTAATGATCTGAGAGGTTTTATGGTGAAAATGAGGCAAAAGTGAAGGAAAGATAAGGAAAAGTTGAGGAAAATGGTAGACAAATAGGTGTAGAATAGAGGTTCTACAATTGTCTTCTAATACAACCTCCATGCGATCTTTCCATGCTATGTAATTAGAGCTGCCTTCCAAGGCATACTTGAGTCCCAAGCCATAGAAAAACATTGACCAACCTTGAAGTATGAGATGAATTCGATTTTTACCTGCAACCCCGAACTTCAAACTTTGAATTCTCTTCTCTGTATATTGTTCACAGCTCTGATAAACTTGGCTCTAATACCATGTAGAAATTCTTACTATAGATTAACCTGATAATGCAATATAACTAAAGCAAAATAATTTAATCTACTTCTACATTCAAACTTGCAGAAGCTTAATAGATTTGAGCAGGATCAAGCGGAACACATATAACCAGAAGAAGAATCAATGCACATGAAACACAGAAGAGTACTTAGGCAAAAGCCTCAGCGAAAAAACCCCACTATCTGTATTATCATACAAGGTGGAAATATCTCAAAATTACACAAAGCCTTAGCTCTCACAGTTAGCTAGCTCTTAATACAATCCTCCTGGATGCTCACAAGCAAACAAGGCTTCTCACAAACCTTCTCCCCTGCCCTCTAAGCCTCCTATTTCCTTGCGCAGTTACTCCTGGGTGATCCTGCTATTACCAAGTGTAACACTGATCACTCACACTGATCCCACACCATGTAAAATTGCGCAATCCTCAAGGAACCTCTGCCTTGACTGCATGGATGAGTTTCCTTTATAGGAAAACTCATGCAACTGATAATAACTTGTCCTTGATATTTAGCTCAACTGGGTCTTTCTCTGAATAGACATGCATGAGTTATTCATGAGAGAATCTTCAGTTATCTGGAGTACACTAGTTTGATGCATGCATGCATTAATTGATTGAACTCACAATTAGTTCCTCGAACAATTTGGAACTAATTTAACTGGACTTAACTCAATAAACTGAGTTAACTAATTACAACTCAAATATAACTCAATCTTATCTCCTTAATTTAAGGGATAACTATTGCATGACTTTAGAAAGACTTCTAACTTGAATTTCTCCAACTAATTAATCCAAGATGAATTAATTAATTATTTTCCAAGCAGTTGGTGAGACTAAATTCGAATTTTAATTCACAATTTAATTCAAGGACAAATTAAATTGGAATATTGTGGATTCTATTTTTATCATTTCTTGTTGCTATTTTCAACACTCACTCTCAACAAAAAAGGAATTGAACTCGATCCCGATCCTGAACCTTTGGAATGTTCTGCATGCAACACTTCTCTCTAGTGTTGTTGCTCCGGAAACTCTAGAAACAAAAAAACATCCAACCTGAATTAGAATGATGCCTCTGTCATCAAAGTCTCTGACTGTTATTGCCTCTATCAACTGAAAACTCTGCGATTCGATTGGCCCTGCCTTTCCACACTGTTGTCAATCCTTCTCTATGCTCTTCAATATCTGAGTGCTCTAGCCTCTATCACTTTAATCTCTGACTGCATCAATCCCACTAATTCCTCCCGCTACTATGTACTTTGGGCTTCCGTAGATCCATGAGATAAAACCTCTCAATGGACCCTGCCTAATTTTGGCCTTCTTGGGACGATCACTCCACATCGCCCCACCTCACACCTAGAGGTATGGATGCATGCGATCCCTCTGCCCACCTGGCTCGAAATTTCCCCCTACTGGAGGTCTCCGCATGACTGGATATCTCCACCTGATCTCCTCTCAGCTTCTCTAGTTGTGGCTGCTCCACAACTTACTGAAGGTGCTTCTCCAATTGTGGCTCCTCCACAATTGTCAGAGACTTCTTTTGGGTGAGCATGTTGAGAGGTAATTTACTCTCCCTCTCAACCACCAAGTCTCTAACATTTGCCTTGCTCCTCAAGGCTTTGCATGCATTTTGAACCTCAAGAGCATACAGGTTCTTAACCCGTGAACCGATCTGTTTCACCTGTCTCATGGTGATGTGTCTAAGGAAAACCTTTCCCTTACTAAAAAACACATCATAGCCTCAGTCTTCCAATACCGTGACTGATACCAAGTTCTTCTTCAGTCCAAGCACATACTTCACATCTGTCAAGGTGATAGGAGCTCCATGCTCCCTCTGAAAAGCAACCGTGCCCACTCCTGAAAGACTATACCTTTCGTCGTCACCCATCTCTATGCACATCTTAAGGTCTTTCTCCTCCAAGGTACTGAATAAACTTTTATCGCCGATCATGTGGAATGAGGCTCCACTGTCAAGATACCAACCAAAACCCATCATTGATGACACCATGCAAGTGATGAGGGTGAAGTCCATCTCAAACTAAGAGGCTAATGCCTCACCTTCAGATCCTACCAAGGATCCCTTCTTGGACTTCTTCGATGGGAAATTAGTCGCATAATGACCCATCTCGTGACAATTAAATCATCTCACTTTAGACTTGTCGCCCTTCTTCCCTCCATGAGAAGAATTCGATTCGGAAAGAGAATCCTTCTCCTTTCCTTTCCTTGCATTACTTACTAAGGCTAGATTTTCTTCACCATCATCCTTGGATGAAGAACCATCTTGTGTGCGCCTCCTGATCTCCTCCTGCGTGAGATCTGACCACAGTCGTTCCCAATCCGGCAGTTTCTCCCTTCCATTCACAGAGTCCTGGTAATTGTTCCAGCTCTTTGGAAGGCCAAGGAGAGCGAGGCTCACCATATCATCATCAACAATAGTTATTCCCACACTGCTAAGCTCATCTCTGCAAGTGGTGAGCTTGTTCAGATCTATGGAAATAGTATCGATGTTCTCCATGGAGACTTGAGACAATATGGTCCCGAACTCCCTCAAGGATGATCCTCTCGACCTCGCCACACACTTCTTCCACTCAACCAATTCTTGTGCATTGGTTGAAGTTGGCTTTTGGATTTCTTGATCAATGAAATCCTTCAAGGCATTGTCTTCTAATACAACCTCCATGCGATCTTTCCATGCTATGTAACTCGAGTTGCCTTCCAAGGCATACTCGAGTCTCAAGCCATAGAACGCCATTGACCAACCTTGAAGTATGAGATGAATTCGATTTGCACCTGCAACCCCGAACTTGAAAATTCGAATTCTCTTCTCTGTATATTGTTCACAGCTCCGATAAACTTGGCTCTGATACCATGTAGAAATTCTTACTATAGATTAACCTGATAATGCAATATAACTAAAGAAAAATAGTCTAATCTACTTCTACAATCAAAATTGCGGAAGCTTAATAGATTTGAGCAAGATCAATCGAAACATATATAACCAGAAGAAGAATCAATGCACATGAAACACAGAAGAGTACTCATGTGAAAGCCTCAACTAAAAACCCCACTATCTGTATTATCATACAAGGTGGAAATATCTCAGAATTACACAAATCCTTAGCTCTCACAGCTAGCCAGCTCTCGGCACAATCCTCCTGGATGCTCACAGGCAAACAAGGCTTCTCAAAAACCTTCTCCCTTGCCCTCCACGCCTCCTATTTCCTTACGCAGTTACTCCTGGGTGATCCTGCTATTACCAAATGTAACACTGATCACTCATACTGATCTCAGACCCCGTAAAATTGCGCAACCCTCAAGGAACCTCTGCCTTGACTGCATGTATGAGTTTCCTTTATAGGAAAACACATGTAACTGATAATAACCTATCCTTGATATTTAGCTCAACTGGGTCTTTCTCTGAATAAACATGCATGAGTTATTCATGAGAGAATCTTCGGTTATCTGGAGTATACTAGTTTGATGCATGCATGTATTAACTGACTGAACTCACAATTAGTTCCTCAAAGAGTTTGGAACTAATTTCACTGGACTTAACTCAGTAAACTGAGTTAACTAATTACAACTCAAATATAACTCAATCTTATCTCCTTAATTAAGGAATAATCTCCTTAATTTAAGGGATAACTGTTGCATGACTTCAGAAAAACTTCTAACTTGAATTTCTCCAACTAATTAATCCAAGATGAATTAATTAATTATTTTCCAAGTAGCTGGTGAGACTAAATTCGAATTTTAATTCACAATTTAATTCAAGGACAAACTAAATTGGGATATTTTGGATTCTATTTTTATCATTGTCTTAAAAATGTTTATCTTTGGTATGAGTGTGTTTGTCTGATCAAACCCTAGTGTAATCAAAGTGATTGTGTGTCTAACTCTTATTTAATATTGTTGTGAAGTTCAGTTTGACTAACACATGATATGATATATTTGAATGATGATAAAATCTAGGAATATCTATCCTTTTGGTTGAATTCCTTGGTTGGTCTAGGAGAAGATGTATTAATATTGTTGGACATATGATATGCTTATGTATGGTTATGAATTCATAGATATGCGTTGACCTAGTCATTAATGCTCATAGTCCTTGTTTGATATTCTAGGATGTTGATGTTTGAAAATCTAGGGTATTATAGCTAAACCATAGTGAAGTTATAAGTTGTTTTGTATGTGTGACATGACAATCTGAAAGCAAGTTTTATGTGAAAGGTCTGTTTGATGTCTGGGGAGGTAACCAACACGGGTGAGACAGTGTTAACAACATATACAACACATTTTCATTAACATATATGTATTACAACAAGTGAATGAATTCAAGTGTTAAACACAGGTCAAAGAAACATGCATTACAAGTGTTCAAGGTTAGTCTTACAATAATTACAATACATGTGTTAAAATGTGCTAGCTTGTTAGCAGGCTTCTGAATTAAGCGAAAGTTCCAAGAAACATCGTTACACCATACATCACTAACCCTGTGGGTAGGGCGTTGGAGCCACTACTTACTCCTCAAAGAAAATATTACAGACTCTCGAGGCTATGTGGGAGGAGCTGAGGTGAAAATTCCTTTGCATGTACAAATGAGGGGCTTTTTATAGCCAAGGGTGAAACTAACCCTTGTGCTTGTTCAGCTACCCTCATGATTGTTTGACTTCCATGACTTTTCATACAACAAGTAGTTCTCTTGGATTTCCACGTTACATTACATTGATTGACAGTATGGCCCACAGTAGAGATGTGGACGACATGACTCATGACATAACTCGACATGACAATGCTGATACATTTGTGCTGCTGCTAGTGAGCATGTCGAGCAGTGATGTTGGGTGATGAATGTCCTCATGGTGTGTCCCAACTTCACCTCCGCATGGCAAAGTGCGTGGAGTCTTCGATGGTCGTTGGTTCGTTTGATGTTGTATTCACACATTGCTCCTTCCTTGTATGTTGGTAAGCTTGACAGGTTCGTCCATTCGCGAAAGGTGCATGTTCATCCATCCGTCATATCTTGCATGTTTGCTCGTCCGTTCCTTCACGAACACATCTTTTCATGATCCTCCATTCGCGAGCATATCTCTTTACTTGCATCGTCTTGTTTGTCTGTTGGTGAAACTGTCCTTCTACATGTGCTCCCTTCTTTATTAGATGATTGTTCAAAAATGAAAATATAGCATTTTGCAGTTAAACCCTAGTAGTGACATTGTCTAATGTGAAATATAACAATCTGATATTTATGCATGTAATGATTTTTGAGATTGGAAATCTAAGGTTTTGGAATTAAACCTTAGTCAAAGTTAAATACTTGGAATATGACGATTTGAGATTTGTATAAGATTGATGTATTTGAAAATGGAATTCTAGGGTTTTGGAGTCAAACCCTAGTTGAAGTAAAAATCTCTAATGAATATTGACTATATGATAATTTGAGATTTGTGAAGAAATTGTTGAAATTTGATTTTTCGGTTGAGTATGATGATTGTTCGGAAATCTAGGGTTTGCAACTAACCTTAGTAGTAGTTGGTCATGTTAGTGATTGATTGATGTTTGATTGAAAATCAATCTATGGGTTTGAAACTAACCCTAGTGGAAGCTAGCCAGGTTAATGACTATGTTGTGATTAACATTGATTGATTCTTTTGAAATCTAGGATTTGTATGAATCCCTAGTGAGAATTCTAACACAAGTATTTTGGAAGGCTGTTAGATGATTTGTAGATCCATATTTGTGAATGGTTTTTAGGGTTTGCTATATGTTGTAGTAACGTATGTCATACCTTTGGAAGACATATTGAAACCCTAGATGGAACACATATTATTATAAAGTAGTCTAGGGTGTATGACAAAGTCCTTAGCAAGATGTTGAAGAGTATATGTCTCTTGCTTTTAAGTCTGGGTATCTGATATATATATATATGAAATGCTTTCGTGATTCTTATATGACTAACATAATGCTTCTATAGTTTTGGTTGTACTTTCTATCTAAGCTATGTAGGTACATAATCTTAACCTTGGTGAAGATGCTCAATGTGACAAGCAAGCTGTGCAGGTACACAATCTTCAACTTGGTGAAGATGCTCGATGTGACAAGCAAGTTGTGTTGGTACACAATCTTCAACTTGGTGAAGATGTTCATTGATGTGATAAGCATGATGAGGATGATAATAACTATGATGAAATGGTTGGAAGCCACGAAAGATTCTCCGATGTCGAAAAGGAAGAAGTTGATCTCCCGGAGGAAGCATGAATAAAAGAAATCTCCCTAAGATTAAGAGGGAGTCCAGATAAAGAGGTGCTTCTTGGTTGAGAGGGAGTGACAAATATGGTTCTCTGCTTCATGTGTCATGCACTAGACTAGAACTAACAACTATAAGTCTGAGTGAAGGCCATGAGCAGGATAAGGAAATTGGAGAATGCATTTTGAAGTGCTGTTGAAAGAAGAAAAGCAAGATTCGATTGAAGAAGATGTTGTTGCATATGAAGTAGGAAGAAAAATGTATGATTGAGGAATATTTTGTCAAAGATTCAATTGATAGTCCTACTGTGGAGAATTGAGAAGCAACATCTATTTCCTGGAAGACCCCGAAGGTTTATATTTATATACTTGTGAAAGTATGTTATTGATTGGGGTTGTGTTTGTACAGGTGAATCTCTTGAAGGAAAGCATGCTGGTTACCAATCAGTTTGATTGGGAGAGATTGGTTATTCTTGATCTGCTGGATCAAGGGGTGTTGAGGCTTTGCAAGTGAAGCATTGCCTGGGGAGACATCTGGCTAACACTTTGAGTTGATGTTTGAGTCCTTGAAGTTGGAAAGGTGGCGTTGGTCATTGACTTTGACATGTACTTGGATTTTTGGGTTGGTGGTTAGAAAGTAAGCTTGATGGTACCTAGAGGGGATGAAAGCTTGAGTCCACCTTAGTCCCACTTGGATAGATTCCCTTGGTCAGGAATATAGTCCATGGCATTGCATGCCTAAATTTTTGAATGACTAGTTGGACAGATTGCGCTGGTCAGGAAACTAGTCCATGGCATTGAAATTCCTAAACTGTTGAATGACTGATTGGATAAATTGCCTTGGGCAGAAATCTAGTCCATGGCATTGTGGTGCCTAAAGTTCTTCATGGTTCATATAGTTTGAGATCTTCCATTCTATATGTACATTATGAATACCTCCCTAGTTAAGAGGGAGCATTGGAAAAAATAACTACGTTTGGTCTTCAATAATGTACTTGAGTCATTATGTAATGTACTTGTCAAAATAATAAAAAGAGAATTAATATTATTATTATTGTGACTTATTAAAGCATGAGTTTCATGCTTGGGTCACCATGTTTTAGGTCAAAGTCCCCATTGAGGACTTATAGGATTTATTTTGACTCTATAGAATTATTGTACATTTAAAGAGACCCTTCTTAGGCTTTTGAATCATGTAAATCAGTTAAGTATTGAGTCAAATATGAATTATGGAACCTCCACACCATGTTGGCCTAAGGACCCATTCTACCCCACAAGAAGCTTATAAAAGGAAGGACTATGAATTCATTTGGGGCATCACTTCTCATTCTCTCTCTTCTGGGCAGAAGTGCGAAAATCTATTTGCCATGTAGAAGTGAGAAGGAGGAGGCTGGGTAAGTCTGTTGTTGGGAAGACAAAGTGAATGCAAGTTTGGGGGAGTATAGGGAGTCAAGGAAAATAGAAAATTTGGTGGTGGTCTCTCTCTATTTTTTGTTCTAGATTGGGAGAAAGAAGCCTCCCAAGTTGGATTGTCGGAAGCCGTGAGTTGCCGCAAGTTGCTGGAAAGAGATCAACCTTCTGGAGGCTGACTTGGTGTGGAGGGAAGGTCTGGTCAAGGTCTAGGGTGAAGAGTCTCAAAGAATATTATTGAAAGGAATAATTACTTTGACTGGGTTTTCCCCTCAAGGGGGGTTCTGCCCTGACATGTGCCTACATCTTGTGTTCATTGTTTTATGTGTTTTTGCTTTGTGTAATTACTTGACGAACTAAAGAAAGAAGATATAAAGAATCGTAATAGCAAGTAGCATCACAAGTAATTATCAAGATCAAGAAAATATTTACTGCATCTATGATTTTCCAAAATCTCCTAGCTTGAAGGGTTAATTGAATCAATTATTGCCAATGTTGTGGAGCATTTATCCCATTTTGTGCTAACAAGTTCTCTATTAAAATCTCATCGTGTTAGATGCATTAGTCTACATAGATATGCATCCTATTGGAGTCTAGGATTCTGGCTCTAGTTTTCGGTGGCCTTCAAACATCTTGGTCCTAGGTTGAACTATGAGTTTCTGATATATGTGGCTTGCAGATTGTTGCACATATCTAGGGAGGTTTGCAGTTGCTCATCAACCATTTTTCATTTGAAAAATAACTCATTGTTCTTGCTAATAGATCCAACTCCTGTAAGCTCTACTTAACGGACACGAAGTGGGTTTTTATCCACTCATGCATGTATGTTTCATGAGATCATGTAATATAGTCTCGCTAGGTTCCACCACAAGTTTGACCACTACTTGAAAGTGGCTCCATGACTCTAGGAAAAACCCTCATTAGAATTGAATCTCACACAGAGAGGAAATACTCCTAACTCTTCACCAATAAATCCAACACCTTTATGCTTTAAAATCCAATAATATAAAATAACCTTTAATCAATTTATATTAAAAAAAAAAAGTTTATAAAATCCTCTCCCCTTTCTTGAAACATGTAAATGAAGCTATCTTAAATCCCAACTACTAATAATCCATACATATAACTTCCATGTAAATCCATGGATAGAACGGATGATACCATTAATAATTATTCTATCCTTTAAAACTAAACGTTAGTCATTTCATGTATATACTTAGTCACTTCGCTCTATAATGTAAGTATGTAAACAATTCTAAATGTCGGGTTAATTAAAAAATAATTAAAGGCTCAAAAGTGATTGGGATGAGTGCAAACATCTAAATCTTAGCTCAATTAATAATAAAAAATTAAAGTAATAAGAATAATAAAATTCAATTTGTTATATTTTGATTTGTTATTAACTTGTGAATATGTTTTGTTACAAAACCACGACTTATCAATACTGCAAGCCCAAAAACCAGAACGTATTTCACAACCAAAATATTTTATAACAATATGACAAGGTTTTTAACCATGGATCTTCATCCCCACTTTACAATGGATATTATTAACTTGTACAAATTTGGCTTTGTTACAATACCATGAGCCAATACCATGACTTATCAATACCACATGCCCAAAAAACATAACTTATTTCACAACCAAAATATTTTGTAACAACATGAAAATATTCTTAACCATGGATATTCATCCCCACTTTACCATGGATATTATTAGCTTGTAAATATGTTTTGTTACAATATCATGAGTTATCAATACCACACGCCCAAAAAACATAACTTATTTTAGAATCAAAGTATTTTATAACAATATGACAAGATTCTTAATCATGGATATTCACTTTCACTTTGTCATTAATATTATGAACTTTTGAATAGGCTTTGTTACAATAACATGGACTAATACTATGGCTTATCAATACCACATGCCAAAAAATCATAACCTATTTCACAATCAAAATATTTTATAACAATATAACTTAACCATCCATATTCATTCCCACTTTACCATGAATATTATTAACTTGTAAATAGTTTTTTTATAATACCACGGGCCAATACCATGACTTATCAATACCACATGCCCAAAAACCATAACTTATTTCACAATAAAAATATTTTATTTCAATTTAATTTTATAACATTTTTTTAGTTGAAGCTTAATATGAAAAGAGATAATTAGTTTGGAGATATATGTAAACCCTCTATTCTCACCACTACTAAAAATATTCCCATAGAAATTAAATTAAGGTTATAATAAAATTAAAAATGAGAATACTTTTATATTTAAGGATGTGAAATTTATATAATACAAATAGTATTAATAAGAACCAACATAGATCCATCCTAACTAAGGATGCAAGTGATGACAACAAGCAAAGTGAAGGGAAAAGAGGGGGAGCAAGAGAGAGGGAGGGAGATAGTGACTAAGTTGGAGGGTAGAGAGAGAGACAAAGAGAGGGAGGTGGGAGAGAGTGGAAGGAAGAGAGAGAGGAGGGGAGAGAGAGAACAAGGGAGTGGGGGAGAGAATGGAATTGGAGGGGGAGAGAGAAGAAGGGAGGGAGGGAGAGAGAGGGAGGAAAGAACAAAGACAAAGGGAGATAGAGGTGGAGAGAGACAGAGGGAGTGATAAGGGAGAGATGGAGAGAGAGGGAGGGAAGAGAGAGAAGAGGCGGGGATAGATATTGGGAGAGAAGGGAAAGAGAGAGAGAGAGGGACACATAAAGATGGAGGGGAGATAGAGTGATGGGGGCGGGGACATAGGGAAGTGGGAGAGAAAGGGAGAGAGAGGACTCAAGAGAGAGAAGGAGAGAGAGATGGAGTTGGAGGGGAGAGTGAGAGAAGGAAGAAGAAAGACATAGAGGGAGAAAGGTAGAGAGAGAGAGGGAGTGACAAGGGAGCGATAGAGAGAGAGTGAGGGAGAGAGGAGAGCAAGAGGGAAGAGAGAGAGGCAAAGAGGAAGAGAGATAGATAGATATGAGGAGAGAGTGTGTATGTTTGGGGGTGAGATAGAGAGAAGAAATAAGAAAGAGACACATAGATACAAATATAGATATTATATAACCAACCTAGATCCACCTTAATCGAGATCTATCAAGCGTTGAGAGGGATCCTCAAATTTTACACTCAAAAAAAAAATTTACAGTCAAAAAGGTTAAATCCTTCTATGCACTTAATAGATTTGGTTTAAAATGAAACTAGACTTTGATATTTAAAAACAAATCTTTCTTCATGATAAATATATCGAAATGAAATATATATGTACTCTTTTATTAATCAAATATTTAAAAAAAGAAGAAGGAGTAAATCCCTTTTAAAATTTAGTAACACAAAGTTCCACCGTAAATATTCGATTCCAACTCCAGTGTTAAACAAATCTCCCCATCATTATTATTTTTCAAAAGAAAAAAGCACACTGTTGAACACGTCATATCGGCGACAGGCAAAGACGTTAATTATAGGGGATTGGTTTGCGTAAAAACAATGATACTGTATTTTTAATTGTTTTTGGTTTTAAAACAATGACGCCTGAGTCTGCTTTTTTCAGTTTTGCAATTTACAGGCCAAAGCAAAAGCCTCCGTACATTAATCGGATGCTGTAAAATCCTTTCAATCTTCTGTGATGGATTCATCAAAGCTCCGGCAAGCGCCATCAATGGAAGGAAGTGGCGAAAAATTGAAGGAATTCTTCGCACAGCTTGTCATGCTATGGTGGGCGGGTGTCAGAGAGGCCTGCTGCCTCCACAGGGTTCTTTTCTTCTGCAAAAGGTCGTAATTTTTATTTATCACTAGAATTCTCATTTTTTGTTTCGGTTTCAGTATCGTGTGAATTCCTTTATGATTTTTCATGTTTGAATTCCAGGTCAAGGATTCTGCTTAAAAGAACCGGGCAGTGCTTCCTTCTGAACGGCTGTATTTTTCTTGGCAGGTATTTATATATTTTCTTTTGCAAATTTCCCTAATTTTCGTTTTATTTAATCGCTCTTTGTGCTTACTTAGTTTATACGACCTCTTTTCCGGTCTCGAAATCAAATTTAATCAAACTCAACGGGGCTTGGTTGGTTAGTAAAGGGGCTGTTGTGATATCCAACCATGTTCATACCACCAACACGTTTTCTCCTGTGGTCGCTGTCTGGCAGACTGTTTACTGCGGTTGGGCGTTCTGGGTGAATTTGGTGGAAGAGATATTCTCTGTTGATCGGTAAAGCGGGGAATGCACTAAGTTCAAGTCTGCTAGACATGTCCATTCCTCATGGTCCGCTGTCTCGAGTGCCGTCTTACATTGTTAGGGCCAGGTACAAGCCTTGGCGAATATGGTGGAATAGATACTCCAATAACAACATCCTAAATGAAGGATAGCTTCCACGAGTTGTGAGATATATCTACGTCAGTGTGTTATTCCATGTTGAAAGATCTGGTTTGCACATGTCAAATGGAAACATCTATTAAACTCCGTTGTTTAAGAGTTCCTCTCTGATTGTATGGAGGTAACCCTGGGAGAAGTTTTATAATTGTAAAAACATGAAAATAGAATCTAATCAAAATTTTGATGAAAGGATTCATTAAAAAACTAATTAAAAATGACTAGTTATTAAGAGTTCGTTTCTGAATGCATGGACGCAGCCTTGGGAGAACCAAAATTGTATAATTGTCAAAGAATGAAACCGAATCTAATGAGAGGTTAGTGAAGGAATGCCGTAAAAAAATCAAAATTACTGGTTTTTAAGAGTTCGTTCATTTACACTGCATGGCAGGCAGCCTTGAGAGTACTAAAATTTTCATAAAAAATAAAAAAAAGAAAAGAGGGAAAAAAACAAATCCAAATTGAAGTTGAATGTAATTAGATTCAATGATTTTAATCAAAGTATTAATAAGATTTGGACAGTTTTTAATAGTTATTTTCTTTGCCCTTAATGTGTGTATGGCAGGCAGCCTTGCAAGATAGCAAAGATATCATAATTGTCAAAAAAAGGAGAGACCACCTTCTGGGCTCAGTATCTCTGTGTGTGCATGGAAGTGTGGAAGTGAAATGACTCGATTGGCTTTGAACTTGTGAACTCTGTCTGGTGCAAATTGGAATAAAAAACTTTTGGCCATGGTTGCTGTACTGAATTAAAAGGAAATTATGATCAGACAAAACCCAATTATTCTACACTGAACTGTATGAGAAGAACTCATCAGGCCAACCCAGTTATTCATTCTAAAAATGGTATACTTGTTATGATTGCATAGTCACAATCAAAACGGTCAACTGATCAAGACCAAAATCCAATAGATAGGGAAAAGAAAAAAGTAAAAGTGGTCAGTTACACCATTTTAAAAATATAAAAATTTATAATAATTTTACTCATAATTTAAGATTCCTCATAAAACACATGTTTATAACGAACACAATCACTATATGGAATAAATGTTGAGAAAAAAAATCAATTATTTTAAACCTTGAAGGCTCAGTTTGAAGTCTGTTCTGGTCAACAGAACTGATGTCTGACTTGGCTGTTGGTAGTTTTATTATGTGGAGCATAAAAATCGGCAGTAGGAAGCAAAACAACTAATTTTTGTTACTATTTATGCTTGTAATGTCTGACGTTGACCAGAAATATGACGATAAATATTTTATTGCCCTCTTGCTTTAAATGGAGAAAGGTTGCTGATTAGGCAGAATTCTTAGAGAGATTTGTTTGGAACTCAGACAATCTTCAGTAAAATATACTAAATAGGAGAAAGAAACAGAGAAAGAAAAAGTAAGTAACATTTATGCACACAAAATTGAAACAATACTTGTGGAGTTTGCTGCATACCTGGAAAGTCTGCTCGGCTTAGTTCTGGAACGAGTTGAGCCTGTTGGTTTGTGCCAAACTTAGTGACATCAGGTCAAACTTGCCAAGAATTGGTGAGCTTGATTGATTGTGACCAAGTTTCTCAGCAGGTTTGATCGAGTTTATAACCATTTTTGCAGAGTGACATATGTTTGCCTATTTTTAAGTTTTTTGATTTACAGAGTTTTATGTATGAGTTCTTTCCAAGTCTGAGTCATACTCTTACTCTTTGGCTTTGAGGAATTGTTCCGAAGTCTGAGAAATATGACTATGAGAGGACTAGAAGTTAACAAAGCATGATGATATAGGCAGGGAACTTTTAACGCATCTCCAATATTACCCTATGTGAGAAATAAATTCTGTAAAAATAAAGCAGGATAATACAGTTTTGGAACAGTTAAAGAGTCTAATCATCCTCACCAATTATTCTAGAGTACCTTGAATGTCAAAGGAAGTCATATTGCTCAATCCCAGGTGATAAATTAGTGGAGCTTAATGAGGAAGCTGGAGAAGTAGCTGTGTCAGATGGTAAATCTCTTCTGTTTGAGCCCAATCCTTCGCTATACCATTGTAGAAACTGCAATGCCGGCCCTAGTAGGCCATTTGAATCATGCCCTCTTGAGGATGCCTAGGAGTCAAATATTACCATTCAATAGTGTTACAGCAAAATCTAGCAGCCTAGTATAAAGCCTCACTAATCTTGCAGCCTAGTATAAATCCTCACTAATCTAGCAGCCTAGTATAAAGCCTCACTAGTCACTCTAGGCTAAGGGCAACAATGAGATCAGTGACCACTGTCACCTTAGTGGTTGTTCCACTGTTGTTTTGTGGATGAATGTTATTGCCACAAGGGAGGCTTCCCCAACAGGTCTAGGAGATTAAGTAACCCAAAGATTCCCAGGCTAAATACCCTCTAAGGAACATGTTAATTAAATACTCTAGAATAATATTCAATAAGTTAGGGCTCCGGGTGAAGTGAGGTAGCGAGTACAGAGAACCTATGGCTAAGCCTAGGGGCTTGAGATAAGGCCCAGAGATGCTCAATTAGATTCCAAACACGTGCTACCTTGATTAAATGGATTGCTGTTGTAAATTAGGGCTTATAATAAATGCAGTTTACACAATGCAAAATTTATGACAGCAATATAAAATAATAGCCCACAATTGATGAGACCAGTGTTGCAGGAATCGCCCCCCCCCGCCGGATCCAAACCCAGAATCGCGGATCGGAGCGAAGCGTCCCGGAATCCACACTGGAAGCGCGATTCCGTTTTTGAGGTGGCGCGATTCCGGGTTAAAAAAACGATTCCTGCCATTTGAGGTTGCGGCCCCCCGGAATCGCGCAACCTGGACGCAACCTGGACGCAACCTGGACGCAACCTGCACGCAACCTGCACGCAACCTGGACGCAACCTGGACGCAACCTGGACGCAACCCACCAATATGACATCATTCTCATATAGGATTCCTAATACCATATAACTTGAGCATTGTAGCCTGAATATACGGTCTTACTGCTCTGAATACAATGTCAACTCAATGAATATACATTGAAAAAGGGCGGATTGCGTGGCGCAACCGGAAGCGCAGTCATCTACTGAACTGATGGATGCACTTCTATATATTCATATACTGCTGTAATTAGAACATAGCAATACCATACTCAAGCTATTTGAGCAGTGATATCCATACATAATGCTAAGTGCATATAAGAATGAAGAAGTCTCTGCTTATAGGTTTATACCCATCATTGCCAATATTGGGAAGCCATACCAATATTGATCTATATGAGAAACGATAACATATATATGACTGAAGCAAGTGACATGTCCATATTGAATTGATGTCATGAACAAATGTCATAATGCAAAGAATCATACTGAAGCATATGCCAATGATCATATGACACTATTGGTAAATCATACCAGGAGCAAGAGCATAGCCATATAACGAACGTCCAATTATTCCAGAGGTGCAATATCAAATTATCAATACACTGTGAGAGTAGATCTGAGAGACTTCCTTGTAAAGTCTGCAATTCTTGCTAATGTAGTTTGTTGCCCTTACCTTGCTTCAAATCACTGTGATCTTATGTCCAACTATGCTTCCACCTATGCTGATCTACTAGGTATTCAATGTACTGCTGGTGGGGCTTAAGCCTTAAGGTTCCTCCTCAAGCCTCCTACAATTCACGGTTTTGCTACAGCAAGGTCTAGGTCTTCATATACGCGGGTTAATACTTTTTATAGTTTTATGTTTTATAATATGCTTAAAAATTTGATGTATGTTTGTAATAGCTAGAATATAGATGATTGTTGTACATACTAGTAACTACAATGGAATCATGGATGCCATATCTATCTTGATTTATGCAAAAATATGCATGTTTTCATGTCTTCTACAATTAATTTGGTATTTGGGATGTTTGTTTTGAGTATAAATGCAAAAAAATATATATAAATATATATATATATAGCAGACGCTTCCGCGGACGCTTCGCTCCCTAGATTTTTGGAAAATGACGCTTCCGCGCTCCGCGCTTCCGCTTCGCGCTTCCGCTTCGCTCCCGCTTCGTGCAACATTGGATGAGACAATAGACTATGAAAGGCTATTTAATGAGGCAACAAGAGAAAAGATTACAATGACAAGAGAAAAGATTACTTCTATTGCTGAAAATGCACAAAACAGCTATGAAACCCTAGACATCAGCCCTAGAATTATGGCTGAAAAATGCATAAAAATGACATTTCCCTTTTTTCAATACAAGAGATGCAAAGCCTAGCCCTAAGACAATGAAATTCAGGGTATTTTATGTTATTTATTGTAGATTTTGCTGTAACCTAACCCTAGTTTACAATGAAAGAAGAAAAAGTTTTAAATTTTTTAAATGATCAACACCCAAAGACTGGTGCCTTTTATCAATTGGATATATGCAGTCAAAATGGTGAGGTCAAAGGTGGAAGATCTTGAATGGAGTGAGCAAGAGAGAGAGGAAAACCTCTCAATCTAACCCTAATGGATTTCACAAAAGAGGAGATTTAAGGTCAATGAATGCTATTCTAAGTTTCCTTGATGGATACTTGGTGAGAAATCTTGCAAAGGTAGATTTGAGTCATAAAATATTCGACATATCATGAAGACTTTATGATACTCTAATTCTACAACATTTGCAAAATGGAAGAAAAATACTCACAATAGGATAGCACAATTCATCATAGCATCACTTCATTAATCCAAGAGAAAGTCCATGCATGCGATATTACCTTCCCCTTGACAATTTGCTATCCTAGTGATCCATTGCATCCAAGAGAAAAAGAGGAGCTAGTGTGCATTCTCTTACAAGAGAAATAATGGGTCTGTGATAATGATCCTCCCAAATTCACTTCCATATATTTATATAAGGGCAACTAAGTTGATTTAGGGCTTTAATAACTAAAATCCCTAAAAATAATGTTTTAAGTGATTACAAGTTAATTAGTTCATAAGACGATCTATAAGATAGCTTTCTCAAAGATCAAACATAACACTTAGCCTCTTTTTAACCCACATGTGTGAGTAAAAAGGCCTCAAGGGTGACATCATTCTCTAAAAGTGAAGATCTCTATCAAATTGTGCAAAGGATGGGTCACATGAATGCTCCTAAATTAAATCCATCTCCTCATTAACAAGGTGTTCAAACTCCAATCATTAAGAAAAATCCTCCTCATGAAGATATCACCATCAACTAAACCCACATCATCATGCTGGACCTTATGAGGGCGATGTCATAAGTCTAGGGCATGATGTCGTCATCACGATAGGTGAACTATCCCTTCCAGAGGGATCTCCAGTGCTCATCATCATCCAACTGGTCGATGAACAAGGCAACGTCCATCAAGAAGGTCCAAGGTCAACTTGGGGGCATCCTAAGCTCTCTAGGTTACATCATCCGTCTAGGCAATGTCCTAGATTCATTTTTCAACATTTCAGTGTTTTGAGGGAGAGGAGAGGGTCATCATCAATGCTATATCAATCCCAAGGTCAATGCTTATCTCAAAATGGTCAACGTCTTGCCTATGGTGCCTTGAAGGGTCATCAAGTGGGGTTGGACATCCTCTTTGATGTGTTGGAGAAGTCTTAATCGATCACTCAAAGGATAATAGATGTATCTGGGAGAAGACATCTGAAACATACCCTTAAAATCAAGCGAGATTATCATCCTAGGTAAAGAAACCATAAAAGTATCACATTGGACCATATTTAATGCAAAAGGCATGAGATTATTTCACACAATCATCATCTTCAAATGTCTTTCTAGCTTAGGGTTTGTAAACAAGTTACCATGCTTAGATATGGGACGGTTATCTAGAGGCCCTATTAGGTGCTTCCAACCTCAAGGGAGGAATAGTTCCTAGGCTAATCCATTATTCAATAGGTGCCAGTGAATAGTGGTATGGTGGGGGTTTACTTCATGGAGGATGTCACTATCTGTGTACCAATTATGAGATACCATCATTCTTGAGTGTTATAATGTGAAGAGGGAGAAACCCCTTTCTTCGACGATTTTACCACCCCTCTTGTGCACCTTTTTCTTCAATGTTTTTTCTTTTTCTTGCATAGCTTGGGTTACAAGATTTATTTATGCATTCTGTTAAATTTCTTTGAACCCAACAACCTGGCAATTTATTACCTAACAAATTACAGATCTATGAATAAAAGCACAACTGGGATCTCAACAAAACTCAAACAATGGAAGCAAATTAAAGGACCAATCTCAATCAAGCAAACAAATATTCTATCTAATCAATAGTTCTTCATTAAAAATAACTTTAGAACCTACTTGGCCTCCCTTACTAGGAAAATGGCTCTCCAAGGAAATTATAAATTCAATAATGAACCTGGATCTGATCTAGCCAATCAAGCCCTAGATCTGTCCTTCGATTTGTCTTGGTTGATTTGGATCTCCCTTCTTACTCCTTACACCTTCCTTAGACCTGACACACTTGAATGGAAGTCCTTCTCCACCCAATTACTGAGATTTCATTCTCACTGTGTCTTGTGCATGTCCTTTGTGTCTTCTCCCTTAACCTAACATTCCTTTTATAAGCTTGAGTTATGACCGAATTGATAGCCTTCGTCTCCAAAATGATTGACGGTTGAGATTAGATCTCACCTCACTTGAGATTGACGGTTGAGATTCATCTAGTTATCTAATGCAAAAACCTTTGCATTTCATTAAATTTCACTCTTATCCTATAAAAGGAATTACTTTAATCACAAAAGGAATTTTTAAGGTTGAGTGTGTATTAGGCAACTTCCGCACACCTAGACACTTAGGCTTATCCTTGTTCAAGCTACAAACATCAACACATTCATTACCATTTAATGGTGAGGTAGTTTATCGCTCAATAGGGTTGGGATATCAAAGTTCCCTTCATTCTTGATTTGCTTATGCATTAGCCAGAACTAGGTGAGGGCTAAAGGGTAGAGTGGAGCTTAGACTTGTGAAAATTTCTGAATCTAACAAATCAGGAATCCTACTGCAGTAAGTTGATTTGCATTACCTACTTGTGTTCTTCAATTTAACAAGTTATTTTCAGAATTATTCAGAAAATATTAATGCAAATACACTGTATCCTACACCTATATATAGGTCAAGTACTGAAAAATAAATGAGACAACCACACAAAGGACATACTTATTTTTTGGACTAAATGTCCCCGGAAAAATCCAATGCAGGAAAACCGGTGCAATAGATATGAGGGTTTTATTATTAAGTAGATTTCTGAATACAACTAGGGTGCCAAATCTGGCTCACTCGACAGAGAATAAACTCGACAGAAGTACCTCTATTTGGAGACAGATATTTTGGCGAATCCAACAATTGGATGAACAAACCCCATAGGTCGCATTGTCCCTAGTGCTGTGCAACGATGGATGCTCCAAGCTCTGCACTGGAACTGCATCACCTCCTCTAGGGGCTGCGTCACCCTCCTAGTGAGCCTTCCTAGTTCAGAAATTGATTTGCTGAACTGCTGCTTGATCTGCCTCACAGAAACCTTAGCACTGCCTCTAAGTGGCTGCGTTAGCTCCTCTAGCCTCCGCGTCACCCTTTTGCAGTTGTGCTGTCTCTCCCTAGTGCTATGCTACCTCTTTGCTATGTATTCTCAGCCTTGGAATGAAGTCCCTCTGTCGAATTGCCCCTCTTTGCACTAGAAACTTACTCCGAAATTCTCAGCAAACCACACCGCAGAATTTTGAACTAGCTCAAGTGCTGCTCTGTGTGTGTGTGTTCTCCAACTGACCCCAAGCCTTCCTTTATACTTTTCCTGTTGAGAAATCGACGACCGAGATTAAGTCTCTAATCAATGGCTAAGATTAAATTAGACTTGATCCTTGTCTCTTAGAAGCTTCTCACCCATATTTTCATTAATACCCATTAATATTTTAATTTTCCTAAGTTTAGACTTAGGAACCCCATTAAAAATATTAATTATTTTAATAAAATACAATCCGGGTGGAATTTCTCCAAACGATTTCTGGGACTTGGAGATCTCATGTGTTCTAGCACCTCCACAAAATTTTGGAGCTAAAGCACATCCGATGCTACCCAAAAATCAACATTCCCTCTTAGTGAGGAATGTGCTGTAGCAATACTTCCTAGTAGAAGTATCACACTAATCCACAACATTGGTCCTCTGCGCTACTGATGCTCAGCCTGCTGCCCTTCATCCGTTGCGCTGCTGCAATTTGTACTACTGCCCATGACACTACCACTGTCACTGCTACATCTATACTGCAACTCCGTCACTGCTACATCTATACTGCAACTCCCTCTCGATATGCTACATCATGCTGCCCATAGCACTGCCACTGCTAACTGCTTTACTGCAACTCAGTTGCTGAGAAGTAAGCAACTGAAAATCCACCCAAAAGCTAACATGCTAGTCAGCCTGGATGCTCCTTGACACCGAAGCTACCTCTGCCGCTAATCTGTGCTGACCCTCTGATGCTATTGTGCCGCTGTTGTATCTGCTCTGTGCCTTCCGCACTGCTGCAGCAATCCACTGTGCTGCTTCAAACTTTGGCACTCTAGCTCTGCCACTGGTGCTCCATCATCTCTCACCAACTGACTCTTGTCATTCTGCTACTGTCATTAAGGGCTCCCGTAGCCGTATGTGATCCAAGAGTTTGGGCACCTCAAGGATCCTGCCCTTGTCTATAGTCCTCCTGCCTACTGTTGAATATCACCCCACCTCTTCTCTAGAGGTGCATGAGCACTCATGGCGCAATCCTCAGCGTCCTCCTTGTCAGCTTGTGCTGGAACAACCTTTGAGTCAGACTTGTCTTCTTTGCCCTTCTTCTGAGGGCACTGCGTGGCGAAATGACCCATTTCTCCACATCTGAAGCATTTGACTTTGGATATGTCATTTTTCTTTCTCTTTTGCTGCCCTTGCTGTCCCGCTGATGCGAGAGCCGCATCCTCCTCTTCCTCCTTCTTGACTCTGATCCCTTTGTTGCTGCTTCCCGCCTTGGTCAACCGTCTGATCTCTTCCTGTTGAAGAGATGCCCACATCTCCTCCCAACTGGGAAGAGAAGCTCTGCCCAAGATGCTTTGGACAAAGGTTTCCCAGTCTTTAGTGACTGCATTCAGGGCAGTCTTGACCATAAATTCAGGATGTGGTGTAGCCCCTATGGAAGTTAGCTAGTCACGATCCCTTGCAACCTGAGAAGGAAGATATCAATTTCTTCTCCCTTCTGCATCTGAAACTGTCTCAACTGACTCTCTAGCAACATCTTCCATTGAACGGAAGTTCCCTCGTACAAAGTGGTCAAGGCCTCCCACATTTCCCTTGTCGTGTCTTTCTCAGCGATATGTGGGATGACATGATCTTTGACCCTGTCCAAGATCATGCACTTTGCTTTTGCTTGAGCCTCCTTGTACTTCTTGAGAGGATCAACATCAACCAGAACAACAATTGTCTTTAAAGCATAATCCTTGATGTGATTTTTATCCAAAATTGCCAGGATCCTGGCCTTCCAAATGACGAAGTTGGATGCTCCATCCAACCTGTCCTGATCCCTCAGTCCGTTAACTGCCATCTCTGTTCAAATGAATGTCGAACTGGTTCTCTTCTCCCTCTTTTGCTACTGCCCCAACAAAACTCGGATTTGGATTTCTTTAGCGCTAGAAATCCTTTAAGGAACAAGCTCCCTTTGAGTTTGATTTCCTTCACGAAAATCCTTCTTCCAACCACTGTCGAACCACTCCTCTCTGATCTCTCTTTGTTGCTGCTCAGCACTGGATCTAGATTTCTTGACAAGAAATCTTCTGAGAAACTGATTCCCTCTACTTTGCTTCTGCCCCACTAGGTACTGTTCTGCACCAACAAAATCAACACCCCACCAGCAACTCCATAAAAAATCTGCGCTACACCCCTAGCAACTGGAAAACCGAGACTCAGCAGTCTCTGCGTTGGCCTAGTGACCACTGCGCTGCCCTCTGCAGCAACAACGTTACCCAATCAGGCTGACGTAAGCTCTCCGTGAGCCTCCCTTGGTGACTGCGTCACCCCTCCTCTGCTCTCTTGGCCTGAAGGCTGAAACTACGATGTCTCTTGGGACCACTGTCTTCACACACAGATTTTCCTCTATCCTTTTGTCGATGGCTTCAGTCCTCCTTGATTTGCAATCACTCTGGTACCATGTGAAACTTTCTGAATCTAACAAATTAGAAATCCTACTGCAGTAAGCTGATTTGCATTATCAACTTGTGTTCTTCATTTTAACCAGTTATTTGCAAAATTATTTAGAAAATATTAATGCAAATACACTGCAACCTACACCAATATACAAATCAAGTAATGAAAAATAAATGAGAGACAACCACACAAAGGACACACTCGAAATGTCCCTGGAAAAACCCAATGTGGGAAAACCAATGCAACATATATGAGAGTTTTATTATTAAGTAGATTTTTGAATACAAGCCAACAACTAAGTGGGAAGAATCTGGGACAATCTACCTGTGAGAAGGAGATGATGGCCATCTTACATGTAGTAGATTCCTGGTGACCTTACTTATTGGGGCGACGTTTCCAAACCCGCATAGACCATCAAAGTCTTAAATATTTTTTGGAGCAACGTCTATCCTCACCACAACAAAATAAATGGCTCGCCAAAATGCTAGGATATGATTATGAGATCATTTACAAGAAAGGGCGCGAAAATATTGTGGCAGATGCATTATCTCGCCAATTTGAGGAGGAAAGTACCCTCCTCGCAATTTCCCTTCCCATTCCAGAATGGATTGAAGAGGCTCGCAGGGAATGGTTTTCACATCCCTGGCTCTCCCAACTCATTACTCAATTGTAGGCGGATCCAAATTCCACCAAGGGCTACTCGTGGCAGGATGAGATTCTTCGCTACAAGGACAGAGTCATAATATCACCAACATCCACCCTCAAAAGCCGCATTTTGGCGGAGTGGCACTCATCCCCCACTGTCGGACATTCAGGCTTTTAGAAGACGTATGCTCGCACTAGAAGATCATTTTTTTGGACAGGCATGAAAAAGGACATTCTTACTTTTGTAGCGGAATGTGACGTCTGTCAGCACCACAAAGGAGAGACAGTCAAAACACCAGGCACATTACAACCATTGCCCATCCCGGCATCAATATGGATGAAGGTTTCTATGGATTTCATTATAGGTCTTCCAAAGTCAGGAAACAAGTCAGTCATCATGGTGGTTGTGGACAGACTTTCTAAGTATGCTCATTTTTGCACCCTACCCCACCCTTTTACACCGACTTTGGTCACTCAATCTTTCATGGATTAGATCTTCAAATTGCATGGCATGCCCACTTCCATTGTGTCTGATCGTGACCTGATCTTCACCAGTAATTTTTGGCAGGAACTCTTCAGGCTACAAGGTACCCAGTTAAAACTTAGTACTTCCTATCATCCACAAACGGATGGTCAAACTAAAGCAGTCAACAAATGTCTAGAAACCTACCTTAGGTGTTTCACTTCAGAAAAGCAACATCTTTGGGTACAGTGGTTACCTTTAGCTGAATGGTGGTATAACACCAACTATCATGCCACCACCAAAGTGACTCCCTATGAAGCAGTTTATGGTCAACTCCCTCCATCCCCTACTTCTTATATCAAGGGGTGCTCAAAGGCACAAGCAGTGGATCAACAACTCCTACAGAGTCGCACAACCATGCTCGCCCATCTCAGAGAGAATCTTCATCAAGCTCAAAACTGCATGAAGCAACAGGTAGATCAGCATCACTTAGAACGCCAATTTCAAGAAGGGGATCAAGTATTTTTGAGGCTGCAACCATATAAGCAAACATCACTCAAAGACAAGGGTTGTCAGAAACTATCTCCAAAATTCTACGGACCATATCAAGTACTTCAATGCATTGGAGAAGTGGCCTACAAGCTAGCTTTGCCACCCACTGCAAAAATCGATCCAGTTTTCCATGTCTCATGCCTCAAGAAAGTGATTGGGAACAATTGCAGAATTCAAACCAGTCTACCTGAACTAGATGAAGAAGGGTCAATTTGGCTCCAACCTGAACAGGTCCTGGACACACGAGAATGGCACCTGCGTGGCCGCATGATCAAGGAAGTCCTCGTCAAGTGGAAAGACACCTCTCCGGAAGATGCAACCTAGGAACCAACCACTATTCTTCAGTAGTTTTCGCAGCGTCAGCCTGGAGGACAAGGCTATTCTTATGGGGGGGGGCATGTTAGGGTCCCACCCTAACCCCCTTATTTATGTAGTAGGATCGAGTCATAGTTATAGTTAAGTAAAGAGTCAATAAAACCCATATTAATAATTGTAAATGGTTAACCCGCATTTAATGACGGGACCACAGTTAGTTGCAAATAGGCCATGGTATTAGATAGATGGTATTAATAAGAACCATGGTATTGCTCCATGGTATTGCATGTATGAGTCATATATAAATGATAGAGACTCCCTGGGAGGAGCATTGCGTCTTATTTTGTAATCGAGCTTTGGTCTATTGGAGGTTGCCCCCTCGAAGAGGCAAGTGAACATTGCTTTCTAGCTATTTAAACATGATAAACTGGATCTGTTCTTCAACTTGTCCTGACGATGAACCACACTGGTTGGTTCGAAACGCGTCGACAAATGATTTTCCTTGTGATTTTCGCCGAAAAATTCTCTCTAAAAAAAATAAAATAAAATACTTGCTGTTATTTCTCAGTGTTCTATGTTCTAGGTATATTTCTGCGCATATTTGGTATTCTTGTATCGTCTTGCAGGTTAAGAGCATAACAAGGATTGCCCCAATAGCATAGTCAGAGGCATCTGTCTCGACCTCAAATGGTTTTTGCAAGTCTGGTAATGCGAGCACTGGTGCCGAGTAGAGGCGATCTTTCAACTCTGTGAATGCCTTCTGTTGAGATTTAGACCAAAAGAATTTTGCTTTCGCTCCTCCCTTGGGGACTTGGTCAAGGGCCAAGTGGTATGAGAAAATCCCAACACAAACCTGTGGTAGAAGTTGGCAAGACCTAGAAAGTTGCGGAGCTCTGTCAGAGTGGTTGGAGATGGCCAATCCCGAATGACTTGGATCTTGGTTGGATCCACATGCACCCTTCGTTCATCAATAATGTATCCCAGATACTAAACCCGGGTCATGCCAAAAGTGCATTTCTCCAAATTGACACATAGCTTGTGTTGCTGCAGTGCTTGGAGAACCTGCCGGATGTGGTGGAGGTGCTCTTCCCAACTCTGGCTGAAGATCAGGATGTCATCCAAGTATACCACTACAAATGAGTTGGTGAATGGTCGCAAGATGTCATCCATTAGCCTCATGAACATTGCAGGAGCATTTGTCAATCCGAAAGGCATAACCAACCATTCGAAAAGGCCTTCCTTGGCTTTGAAGGCAGTCTTCCACACATCGGAGGGTTCAATTGGTACCTTGTGATATCATGACTTCAAATCGATCTTGCTGAAATATTTTGCCCCCTTTAGTTGGTCCAGGTGGTCATCAATCTGTGGGATCGGGTACCTATTACGAACAGTGATCTTGTTCAGCGCTCGATAGTCAATATAGAGTCTCCAAGTCCCATCTTTCTTTTGTACCAACACGATCGGGCTCCCACAGGGCGATGAACTCGGACAAATGTGACCTTTCTGCAGCAACGCTTGAATCTGCCTCTTGATTTCATCGTTCTCCAGAACGGAGCGTCGATAGATTGGGCCATTGGGCAACGATGCACGTGGGGTCAGATCGATGGAGTGCTTGACCTGACAGTGCAGAGGAACCCCTGCGGGGGAAGTGAAGATGTCCTCGTACTTCTCCATGACCTTCTCCATCTGTAGTTGTCGTGCGGAGGGGCCTTGTTTGGAGGTCGTGGCCACTGTCTTTTTCTTTCCTTGAGGGCATATCATCAGGAAAACAAATTTCCCGGTTTTGGAAATGAGCTTACTGCATTGTTTTGCAGTAACCAAAGAGATGGCAGTAAGCGGTGCTACCTCCGATATCCTGTACAGCTTATTTCCCAAAGTAACAATAACAACATGGGGCCTTGATTCATACACAACATGTTGCTTCCACAAGTATGGTTGTCCTAATAATACATAACAAACGTTAAGGGGAACAATGTCACATAATACCTCATCCGCGAAGGGCTTGATGTTGTATGGAAGACGACACTGCTGGGTCATGCGAAGATCCTGTCCTTGGTGAAGCCACCCTATGGTGTACGATTGTGGATGTGCTGTGGTTGGTGAGCCTAACCGCTTCACGACCTCTGCCGAAATGAGGTTCTTTTGGCTCTCGTTGTCGACAATGAATTGTAGCGGGGAGCCCTTTACCCACGTCTGGGAGTGGAAGAGATGCTCCTCCTCCTCTGGATCTTCGGGTTCCTCCTTCTGGATCTTCGTGGTTGCAACGGTGGCGTTGGGCTTCGCATCGATAATCTGCTTCCCTTTGTCATTCCTCTTGTCGGGTTCTGACTCAGAGTTGGAATATGCATCTGATTCTGAAACCTTTAGCTCGGCCACCAATGACTGCTTGGTGTGACACTCACTTGTGTTGTGCGTGGAGGTCTTATGGAACTCACACCACTTTCTCGTGTACTTTTTCGGCTTTGCGGCGTTGTTCTTTGCTTGCAGCTTTGGCGGGTTGTCTTGGGTCGCCCCGCCTTGGCTTTGTCCTTTGTTCTGCGGTTTGGGGGCACCTTTCCTCTGCTTCAGATTTGCAGATCCAAAGTCTCGCTTCTTCTGTTTAAACTTTTGCTCGATCTTGACGGCATATTGGTATGCGTGCCAAGCAAGGAGATGTTTAGGAATTCTATTTCTTCCTGGATGTACCTGTGCAGGCAACCGCGGTATTTGAGTACCAAACGCTGCTCCGAATCCTTGATACCCAACTTTGTGCGAAGGGTATGGAAAATATTGGTAAACTTCGGCACGTCTTGGTCCCTTCCCTGCCGCAGCGTGGTCCACTTTATGTATTGATCCTCATAGCTTTCGACAGGGTAGTACTGCTCCTTGATGACAGTCCGGAATGAATTCCAAGTGGGTGCAGCTGAAAACAGTGAGGCCATACTTTCATCTTTCTGCTTGCAGTAGGTTTCCCACTAGTCCTTGAGGTGGGGGGCGGCTTTGAGAAGAGTGAAAGTAATCTTTTCCCAGCTAGAAAAATCATGAACAAAAAAATACGCTTCTAGCAGATTTAACCATTTATCTACGACGTCTGCATCTATCTGACCCTCAAATATGGGAATGTCAAAGTTAACTTGTACCTTAAAGGGTGTGGTGCTTCCAGAGTAGCTGCTAGAAGTAGATGTGTCGCCCCTGGGTAGTCGCTGAAGGATCTGGGCAAAGTTGTCCATCATTGCGTTCCTTTGTTGCTCGAGGGCCTCTTCGAGCAAGATTTTGATAGGATCTCTTGCCCCCTCGTCTTTCTTTTCATCTGCCATGGGAGGACGTCGGGATTTGCAAGGTTGGTTTTGCAAAGGTTTGACTAGTTCAAGCCCTAACTCCTTATATCCCGACCTCGTTGGGGACATGCAAAGAAATACAGAGAAAGAGCAGACCGCTCTGATACCACTGATCCAGATTTAAACAGAAACACAACAAATTACAGATATAACCATACATATAGAGGTGCAACAAAAATAATACTTCATTTCATTACTGTAAAATACTGAAATATGCTTACAAACAGAAATGAAAATAAAATAGCTAGGGCGATGGTAGCTTATCTCTGAGAAGAGATGTGGCGGCTACATGCCTTTGAATTGTGTTACAATGAGGCTTGAAGGTTTATTTATTGTTGAGAAACAATGTAAAACCCTAAACATCCAAAAAAACTAACCTTAGAAGATGAAACGCCAAACTGTGGGCCCCATTTGGGTAAATTGGTACATCAACTTCCCGGGGTCGTAACTTTGGCATACAATCTCCGTTTGACGCGCACAATATCTCGCTAGAAAGATCTATTCGAGAACTACAACTTTGGGAAGAGCAACATCGGTCCATGGACCCCATGTTGCTCCCAATTTTCCCAAAAAACATCGTTTAGGGCCTCAAAATGGCTCCGGAAGTTCAGGACCCGAAAAAGTGTGAAAAATAGTAAACTGTGCTACAATTAAGGAAACTGAAAAGCTGAAAGAAACAATGGTGGGGGTCCAAGTGGACTTGGCGGGTGGCCACCAATATCCACCTGGATCATTCGAAGTTCAAGATCGTAACTCACATGTATGCAGGTTCAGGAAAGCCATCTATGGGTTGAAGCAAGCTCCCTGGGCTTGGTATGAGAGGATCGAAAGCTATCTGACGAAGTTGGGATTTGCAAGGAGTGAAGCTAATCCTAACTTTTACTTTAAGGTTGAGAATGATAGACCTCTCGTCTTGGTACTCTATGTGGACGATCTCTTTCTGACAGGTGTAGATCCTCTTATTCATCAATGCAAGAGGGAGTTGGCTTCCGAGTTTGAAATGAAGGACCTAGGACTGATGCACTATTTCCTAGGGCTAGAGGTTTGGCAAAAGCCAGGTGAGATTTTCCTTTCTTAAGGAAAATACATTGTGAAGCTACTTGAAAGATTTGGGATGGTGGATTGCAAGTCCGTGATTACTCTGATGGAACTTAACTTAAAGAAGTTATGTGGAAGTGTTGCTAGGCACGATTTGGGAAATCCTTCTGAGTACTGTCTACTCGTGGGGGCCCTGATGTTCTTAGTGAACTCCCGTCCGAACATATGTTTTGCAGTGAATACATTGAGTCAGTTTATGGTCGAGCCTCATCACACACATTGGATTGCTGCCAAGAATCTCTTGAGATATCTCCGGGGCTCAATCACCTATGGACTGAGTTACACTGTTGGGAATGTGAAGCTCCATGGTTATTCTAATGCTCACTGGGTTGGCAATGTGGTGGATCGTAAAAGCACATTGGGATGTTGCTTCTCTCTAGGTTCTGCTTCAATATCTTAGTTGAGCAGGGAGCATAAGTTGGTTGCTTTTAGCATTGCCGAGGCTGAATATATCGATGCTAATATGGCTTCCTGTGAAGCTGTTTGGTTGATGAAGCTCTTTAGTGAGTTGTTTGGACATGTGTTAGATACCACTGTGATCTATTGGTACAACCAAAGTGGGATTCGTCTTTCTGAGAATCCTGTGTTTCATGATCGCTCCAAGCATATTGATATCAGGTGCCACTTTATCCAGGATATGGTAAAATGAGGAGCAATAAGGCTCCGTCACATTGGGACTGATGATCAGGTTGCAGATATTCTTACGAAGCCCATGGGGAAGGTCAAATTCTTAACCTTCCGTGAACGACTTGGAGTCATGGAGAGACCCTCTTATGAGGGTCTTGTTTGATTTGGATATTGAGCTCTGGGAGCTCCGGGGGGCTTGCGGTACTTCTTGGAACGATGAATGACCATAGGGTGAGTGGTTCACCTTCCCCTGTGATACCCCGTGATGGTTGAGATATGCATAGGATGAGTGGTTCACCTTCTCCTATGGCATATGAGCAGGATGAGTGGTTCACCTTCTCCTGCTGATACATCCTAGCCATGCAGTCTGGGACTCATGGTAAGTACCTCTCATTTGGCCAATGAGTAGGAAAATGAGGATAGAGACCATAGTATTACCGATGGACGCGTCGTGTACTACCATACTCCCTATGCTAGGATGTTTGATATTGATCTGGGATCAATGGAGATTGACTTCGGGTCAATGGAGAATGGTATGATACATTCTCGATCATTTCTTCTTCATTACTTCATGGTTCAGCAGAGCAGATCAGAGCAGAGATGATAGGGATGGTACTAGTTGTCAGATGGTTTGATAGGTGGAGTTCTTCCTAGTTGAGAGGGAGTGTTAAATTTGGCAACTAGGGCCAAACTCCACCTTGGATAGCTCATATGATGCAGCTGATATTTTTATTGGATTCCTCTTTCCGAGAGGTGTAGGATTGATCTAAAGATCATCTCATTCTGACATGTACAAATGGAATTATGAATTTATTTCGTTTATGGACAAATTGTCAAGGTCGGCTAGCAAACTAATGTACGCTCAGAAGCCCAAAAGTCACACCCCTTTATCATCAACGTTGCATGTAAATAGAAGATGCATCTACTTCATTTGAACATCATCCATCTCTAGGCTCAGAAGCCCAAAAGTCACATCCCTTTATTGTCAACGTTGCATGTAAATAGAAGATGCATCTTACTTCATTTGAACATCATTCATCTCACACATCTCTCTCTCTCCTCATCTGATTGGGTCTACAGATTTCTGGGCAGCCTCTCTCCTCCACAAGTGTGAAGGACAAGTCTGTAATTTTCTGTTTTATGCATTGACTGAATTGCAGAAGAGTTGACCAGCGTTGACCGGGCAGCAGTTGACCTTGTTTGACTGCGTTTTTCCTTGGAGAAATTCTGTTTGGGCAGGCCTCATTTCTGGGCACAGAAATCGAAGCATTCTGAGCTGTTTGACCAGTGTTGACCTTGCATTGACCGAGTTTGACTGGATATTTTCGAGCTGTTTTTGGGCTGATTTGGCTTGCTGTTGGAGGCCGAGTTGACTGAGTTTGACTGAGCTGTTTTGGAGGTCAACAGGGCTGTTGACCAACGTTGACTTTCTGGTTTGGGCTTTCTGTTTCTGCTGTTTGACTGATCAGAGTTCACTGTGAATGGGCAAGTGAATATTGTATATTGTACTCTCTTTCTGTGCTGAACTTTTGAAGAATTATAAGAAAAATTGATCAAAGGTTTCCCCACATTGGGGTTTGTCTCTGGCTGGTGCCATATCTTGTGTCCTCTTGTCTTCTACTGTTATTGTTTATGTTCTATCTGCATTTTACTATCATGATGATGTGATTGCTAAACTGGATATTGATATTGGGCTGATAAAGAAATTGAAGTAAAATTGCTCTAAGCATAGAACGTACCATTGTTATCTAAAATTAAGTTTTAACATTTGGTGAACAAATTTGTGGTGCTGTTGATCATGAGAAATATAGTGTTTTACTTAAATTATAATCAAGTATACAGCCACAAAAGACAAACATTTAACGGCCCTTGTGGAAATTACAAATTGCAAGACCAACTATGTTCAAGATAGTCAGTGGGTATAATTGTGCCATTTCAAATCTTTCAACAATGCTTATGATGGAAAAAAAGGTTTGATCTAATCAAAGAAGGCGGAGAGATTTAAATTTCAAATGGATTAAATGTAGTTCTAATAGGTTTTATTATGAATGGAGTAATTATTTTCTTTTTGATAATTTCAAGGTGGCATTATCTTTGAATAGAATTTGTGTGATGACAAGTGGTCAGTTGATCGTTGAAGTAGACTAGTCACATATTGATATAGTTTTGGCTATATGTACATTGTATTGCAAAGTAACTTGGATGTACAACATATATATATGCTCCCTAATCACTTGGTTAAAACCAAGTTTAGAGGGTAGGAGGTGACCAAGAGCATCCAAAGGGTAGTTGAAAGGGGGAAGTCAATTGGTATAAATGGCCACAAGTTGAAGTAACGTGGAAGCCTTCAAAAACTGGCAACAACTTTGTTTTTGGGGGGAGGGGGTGCTGTGGAGTAGTATCCACTAAGGAATGTAGAGCACTCAAGTAATAGGTAGGGGTGTCTATCTATATTAGATACAGTCCATAGAGGCTCCTGAGATTTGTACTTTGTGAAGGACGGAGACAAATCAAAGGGTGGTCTTGAAATGCAAAGGATGAGCCCTAAACTTTGCATGGATGATGGATTGGGGAGTTGTTCATTTACAATGGATGATGCACTGTAACAGAAAGGCTTGGATTCTCTTTTTCTTGGCCAACTGGCTTGAAGCAAGCTAGGTCCCTAGACCTCGAGCCATAGAGGACAATGGATCTTGTAATCGTATCAAAAAAGTCGTGTCTTGGACAAGCTGTCCTAGAAGAGTAATAGGAAGCACTATCTTTTGAGTTGGGAAAAGTGTTGATGTTTTATGCAGAATTTTTTTAAGTGCTGTAAGCCTGTAACCCTCACAGTTTCAATTTATTTTGCATCAGTTTATTGCCCACAGCCCCAAACTAGTACGCTCTGATATAATTTTTTTACAAAGTTAAAGGGAACATTATAGAGCTACCTCTACCATTTTGTTTTCAGCTGATACAAGAAATAATTTGCATGCACACACACAAGAAATAACATGATATTTTTTGGTCTAATGACCCTAGAAAAACCCACAAGGGGGAACCAGTTCTAAGGGAGGATCTTATTTGCTTCTTAAATAAATTAGTACACAGAGAAAGGACGTCTTATCTCTTCCCTTTAGGAGTATCTCTGAGGTCTTCTTTCACAGAATTTAGGACTGATATTTTTGCACACACAGCCAGCTCTCCTTCAGTGAAGATTTCAGCCTCTTGACAGGTCCTAGTACTCAGGAAATCGACCCACAGGTCAGACACTGTTTGCCTTATAACTCGGGCTTCTCAAACTATTCCTTACATACTGGAATTCTTGTCTCTTGTCTGACTGTTGATTCCCTGGAAAGTTGTGCTGGAGAAGGTCATAAAAAACACGCTGACAGGTCCTTAAATTCTGAGCATACACACCCAGAAAATAAAGGCTGACTCCTCCCTCTGTTTCAGCCAGACTGTTCCACAGGTCTTGGCTTATACTTGCCCAAGAATCAGTCTATACTGCCTGCAAATGAGACTGATACGCTGCCTGTACATTTGGCCCTAAACTTGGGCTTCTATACTTCTGCAAACACGACTGGAATAATGGCCCAAAATTTTTGAGTCTCGTGTAAAATTTTGGGACTTGTTTCTGCTGGAATTTCAGCCTGTTCTCAGCCTAGAAGCCGCCACCACACTTGGCCTGGATTCAGTCTGCAACCAGCATAAATTTTGTCCTTAACTCAGTCTTAAAGCAACCACAAACAAAGCTTGAACTCCTTGAATGAGAACCTGGAAATTCATGCCTGTATTCTCTTCTAGAAATTCGTGCTGGTATCTTCTCTTGAAGATTGAGCCCTCCTCCTTGTGCTGAGCAAATCTCTGCCTCCCTTCAAGCTTGCTCTCTTTCTTCAGAGCTGCAATAAGAACCTCCCTCCTTGCCCCTACATGAACTCTCCTTCTCTGCCTCCTACACTCTCCTTGAGCTTCCCAATATCGCACACGAGAATCATAAGCAAAAACCATTTTCCTTTTCCTTTTGTCATTTGTGAGGAAAACCTAACCCTAGAGTTCTAATGGCTGAGATTAAACCTCAGCTCATTATATCGAGGGTAGAGATCAAGTCCCCCACTTGACCTCTTTCTTATGTTGACCCCCTCACTTAAAACACTTCTAGGCAACTTTTTAATATAATGTACCTTGAGGACTTTTTCTCTCATAAAGTGTCTTTTAAAAGTTAAAACATAAAAGCCACTTTAATAATATTAAGTGCATTTTGGTACTTTTCACATAAAGTCACTTTATAACCCATGTGACTTTAATAAATTAAAATACATTGTACACAATTCATGAAAAATACTTTAGCTCCTTGACATTAATAAAACACATAATGTCACTTAGACAAAAGGTCATTAATGTGTCCCCTAGGCCAAAATGATAAATGCTTAGGAAACACTCCCTTGGTACCATTTTTCTCAACATTTTAGGTAGCATTGAGAGTATTCCCATGTGTGGGGCAAGTGGGCTAAGTGATGGGGCTTTGCAACCATAGACCCATGGTATTACCCATAATATTCTGATCACCCATGGTATTACTCTTGGTAATTTGAGGACCCATGGTATTAACCATAGTATTTTGATAACCCATGGTATTGCACCCTTTGGAAAAGTATAAGTGCGAGGGTGAGTGATTCATTCATGTGGCTTAGCACGAGAGCTTCTTGTGAAAGAGAAGGTTGAGTAGGCCTCAGATCCCTTGAGGGTTGAGAGGGCCTATGGAGTGGTTGGCAAGAGAGCATCTTATGGAGGAGAAGGCTGAGTCCTTAGACCCCTTGAGGGCTAAGAGGGCTTGTGGAAGGTGGTTTGCAAGAGAGCATCTTGTGGAGGAGAAGGCTGAGTAGGCCTCAAACTTGTGGAGGCCTGAGAGGGCCTATGGTGGTCAACAAGTAGGCCTCATATTTGTGGAGGGCTAAGAGGGCCTGTGGTAGGCTTGAAACCTGTGGAGGATTGAGAGGGCTTGTGATAGGCCTTAGATCTGTGGAGGGCCAAGAGGGCCTGTGGTAGGCCTCAGATTTGTGGAGGGTTGAGAGGGATTAAAGGGCCTGTGGTAGGCCTCAGTTCTATGGAAGGGTTGAGTAGACATTAGATTAGTGGCTTGGTCAGGAGGGCCGAGAGGGTCCAACGGGTTGAGTGAGCCAACAAGGGTAGAGGATTAGGAGCAAGAGGCTCCTAAGGTTGAGTGTGGACCAACAACACTAGCAGTACGGACAACCTGTAGATCTAGAGGAAGAGTGAGATGTTCCTGTGAGCTCTACCAGGAGGAGGTCGAGATGGGTCCGAGGAGGACATACACCATACAATGACACTAGCCTACTCCAGTGTGCTGGGTCCAAGGAGGGTCCTAGGAGTAGCAAGGGAGACAAATCTAGATCAACTAAGGAAGATCGAAGGACAAATATAGGGTTTGATTAGGTGGATATCTCCATGTTTATTGTCGTATATGTAATTCCTTAGTCGGGCCATTATCCCAGTAAGGGAGCCCAAGTAGGTTCTGAAAAGAATTTAATGAAGAATTGTTGATTCGACATAATGTGCTTGTAACACGTTTACTATGCATAATCTAATTGTTGGTTTTATAAGTTATGCAGTACATAATTTATTTTGTTGGAAGAAATTGTCATTGATGTCAAAGGATGAATAAGCCAACATTTGTTTGGTAATTTGCATGCATAAGTTAGTGATTTTAGATGCAAGGACTATCTAGTTTGGTAACCCTTGTCATGCCGTTTCGTTTGATAGGTGGCATGTCTTGTGGGTCCTATTGGTTGGAGAGATATTGATTTTTGAAGTTTGATGCCCCAAGGATGGGTTTAGCACCAGGTGACCAGCCCCTTTGACGCAAAGGTTTATGACTTTAACTCTTCATTGCAACCCCTAAAAGAAGGTCAAAACTATGATTAGCTTATGTCCATGTGTCCAATCAACCTTGAAAGAATTTTTTATGGAAGACTATTTTTTTAAAGAAGCCTAAGCTTCCTCGTGTAGATCAGCTTGATAAAGGTTCAGGTTGGCTTCAGGTTGGCTCCAGGAATAGTCATGCCTTTTCAAAAGGAAAATTCTCTTTTTTTGCTCAGGTCGGCCTCTATTAGGGCTCTTCCAAAATCACTTATATATATGCCCTAGTCGTGGCATCTAAAGAACACAAGTCAGACATTGAATTAGTCACAAGATCTTCTTTTCTGAGGCTCAGCCCTAAAAGGCATATCTGAAGGAGGCCAAGACATCTGAATTTTGGAGTATTGGTTATGTTTTGAAGCTGACTCGAGCAGATTGAGCTCTACATTTGATAAGATTTCTTAAGCCTGTTCTATCCTTTGTTTGAGGCATTGTTAGCAAAATTTTGTGCTTCCATTTGAAGACTGTTTTGAGGAGAAAAAAGGATTTGTTTTGGTGCCCTGTCGACTCTATTTAGGGCAAGTTCCTGAGGCCCAATTTGGCCTGCCTGAGGCCCAATTTGGGCTGCCTAAAGCCCCATATGAGGCTTTTTGTGGCAGTGGATTTCAGCCCTCCTGAGGTCCCTTCCTGTAGCATACTGCAGCTGTCTCAAAGGCCGAATTTTGGCCCCCTTAATTTGGTTATCTTTGATAAGAATTTGAGGGAGTTCAAGCATTTGAAGAAGGCCGATTTTGTGGTAATTCGTAGACCTGTAACAAACTTTCTTAGGCAGCGTTCTGAGACAAATTTCAGGTCTATACGAGGCTCTTTTGAAGCAGATCTGTGTCTGAGATTTCTGACGTATTTTGGGGACAAAACTAAGTTGTCTGAAGGCTGATATTAAGGATATTTTCTGTGTTACTTCAAGCAGAACTGAAGCAAGTTCTTGAAGATTATTTGTGAGTTGTTATTGTGAAATTGTGTTCTTTGCTTAGAGCAAATCTGACTCCTATTTGATCTAGGTCTGAGGGAACATAAGTCTCTGAAGAAGCCCGAATCTCTAAGGTAGATTACAGCCTTGTGTTTCGTGGCAGATTCTCCCAAGGCGAGAAATTTGAAATAGACTTGAAGCAACCTTTGATAACGTGTTCAGAAGCAGACCTTAATATCAGTCTTGGAGAAGTTTGGATGCAGATTGTTGAAGCAGATCCAAGTTACCTTTTGAGCCACATCAACAGTCTTCTCCGAGGGAGAATTTCTAAGGGAGATTTGAGCCATCCACAAGGTCTATTCTAAGTCACATCTGGAGCAACTGATTAGAAGGTAGCAACTGTTTTTTAGAACAATCATGATCATATATGACAAGACATTGGGTTGGCAAGAGGTTGAGTTTGAGGCAGTTAGAAGCTGGTCAAAGGGCAGACCAAAGGCACATTGAGTTGTGTTTGAAAAAGCAGCCTGAGGACGTGAATTTGCATGGGTACAAGTTCATTGACGATGATACAGTGAAACAACAGTTGATGAGCAACAATGGTTGAGTAAGAGGACAATGACTAGATTGTTTGATTATTGAAATTGTTGAGTATTGTTGTAATTGGGTCATTGTCCCTAGTATGAGAGCCCAAGAGTTTTGTTTTATCTTTTATTGTTAAGGGTGGTAGGGTGGTGCTAGGGAAGGAAGTTGTAGCTTCCTTTCAGGAGGTTGTTGCCTCCTTCCAATGGATGCTGGTAAACCAGGGGTTGTAGCTCCTTCCAGTAGTGGCTGGTAAATAACTTGGGGTTGTAGCCCTTCTAGTTGTAGCTGGTAAACCAAAAGTTGTAGCTTCCCTTGTAATATAAATAAATTGTTCATATAATTTTTGTGTATCTCTTGATGTGATGTTATTGGTTAATGCTTTTGATACTAAATTGTGAAGAATGAAACACTGATTCACCCCTCCTCAGTATTTCCAACAGTTGGTATCAGAGCAGGTTCCTTCATCACAGTCTAATAGCTAGAAGGCAAATCTCAGGAATAAAGCTGAGAAAGGCAAAAAGGCTAGCCTCCAAATGCTCGAAGGAAAAGGTTTCAAGTCTCCTCCCTTGCAATTATGCCAAAACATACTGAAGTCATTAATGAAGATCGAGTTGACCCAACTGTCGTGTCTTTGCCACCTCCCGTGTTTGATGGATCAAACTATGAGTTATGGAACATGTCTATGGAGATCTATTTGAAAACCCTAGATTATATATGGTTCACAATTGTCACTGGAGATACAACCACACAGGAGTCAAAAGAAGATGATGTAAGAGCAATGGATACCATTCTAAGAGGCTTATCAAATTCTGTAAAAGACTAGGTGGGGCAATGCTCCTCAGCTAAAGATCTTTAGGAAAGACAAGAAGAACTTTATGCAAGATAAGCTGAAAAGGAGGCTGCTTGCTTAAAGATTGAGGTTCAAGAGGCAAAAAGGAGAGAATAAATTTTGACAAATCATCTTAAAGAAAAACCCGAGAACTTGATCAAACTACAAACTTAATTTGATCAACAAAAGAGAAGGCTCAAAGAAGAAATTATCTCCTTGTAGGCCTACATTGAAGAAGCAAGAAAAATTTAAGAAGTGACCAATTGTCAGCTAAAGAAGAAGGAAGAATATTGCGAGAAGTGCGAAGAAGAAGTTGTATCATTAAGGGTTGAAGTTGATAACCTCAATACAAACTTGAACAACTCGTTAGTGTTGGATAACATTGTAAGTTGCAACAAATCAAGTCCAGGTGATCCTTCATGCAAAGAAGATGCATGCACCAAGTCCCCAAAGGAGAAATTTGAGGAAAAATTTAAAAGGAGAATCTTTGTCTTCAAAGGGCCAAGCAAGAACAATAAGAAGCATGAAGTTGCCAATGCAAGAAGTTATGCTAATGTTCTCAAGAAGACATCTTATCAAGAAGAGCAACAAAAGGCTGGACCTCCTCCAATGCAGAACAATTTCAGCAGACCATCATGGCAATCCAACTCACCAAGGTACCTAAGTATATTTCTTGGTTATTGTTATTCATGTACACATTTTGGGCATAAGGCTAGGGATTGCAAAATTTATAGTAGGATTAACTACAAAGGATATCATCAAAACCCTAGAAGCATGTTTACAAGTAGGCAAGTCAATGGATTCTCCAGCAAATGGTACACAACATTTTCTCCATCATTCATGTACAACATAGAATGCTTTAAATGCCATAATTTTGGACATATTGTAGGAGACAATAAATGTGAAATGAAGTGATTTCCTAGGCAAGTTAGGTAAGAAATCAATTCCACTAAGGTTTGGAGAAGTAAACATGTTGAGCAAGAAGAAGAAACATTGTCAGGGGGAGCAACCTCGCAAAAGCAAGACACCCTTTGCCATTGATGTCAAAGGGGGAGAGGAAAGGAAGTGCAACATGGAGACAAAGGAAGTGAAGCATGATGACAGGGGGAGCACGAGTGTTGACATCGATGACAAAGGGGGAGATTGTTGGAAGAAATTGTCATTGATGTCAAAGGATGAATAAACCAACATTTGTTTGGTAATTTACATGCATTACTGAATTTGGATGCAAGGACTCCCTAGTTTGGTAGCCCTTGTCACGAGATTTCGTTTGATAGGTGGCACACCTTGCGGGTCCTCTTGGTTGGAGAGAGATTGATTTTTGAAGTTTGATGCCTCAAGGATGGGTTTAGCACCAAACTGTTTGCCCAAAAGGTTTATGACCCTAACTCTTCATTGCAACCCCTAAAAGAAGGTCAAAACTATGATTTGATTTCGCCTAAGTCCATGTGTCGAATCAGCCTTGAAAGAAGATTTCATGGAACACAATTTCTTTCTTTTAAAAGAAGCCTATGCCTCCTTGTACAAGTTAGCGCTAGGAATAGTCGTGCCTTTTCAAAAGGAAAATCCTTATTTTTTGCTGAGGTCGACCTCTTTTAGGGCTCCTCCAAAATCACGTATATGCTAGTTTTTGGTAGCATCAGATGTGCTCTAACCATGACAATTGGTGGAAAGGCTAAGGCATATGAGTTCTAAAGAACCCAGAAACCATTTGGTGAAATTCCACCCAGATTGCATTTTATTAAAATAATTAATATTTTTAATGGAGTTCCTAAGTCTAAACTTAGGAAAATTAAAGTATTAATGGCTATTAATCAAAATATGGGCGAGAATAATCTAGAAGGCGGATTAAGTCAAGTTTTAATCTTAGCCGTTGATTAGAGACTTAATCTCGGCCGTTGAAGTCTCAACTAGAAAAGTATAAGGAGGCTTGGGGTTCATTTAGAAACACACAAGGGGAGAATGAATTGATCTGGAGTTTGATTTCTGGGGCTAGGAAGCTGAGAATTCAAACTGAGTGATTATTCTGCAGTAGAGGGGTAGGGATAGTTCGGGAATACTGGACAAAGAGGCCGAGAGACAGTAGTGGAGGCAACGCAACGACTAGAAGGACTAATGTTGGGCCAATCTGGGCCCACACAGGCCTGACGTAGAGCTAGAAGGGCCAGCGCAGAAGTGAGGCTGCACTCACGTAGAAAGCCGAAAATTGTTGGGGAGCTGTTGGAACAATCGAGAGAGGTTGACGCAAAAGTTACAGAGGCAGAAGAGGCAATGCAGAAGTTGATGCAAAGCCTGTAAGGCTGACATAGGGTCTACGCAGGGCCAGCGCAGAGATAGCTGGGGTTAGCCAGTTCTGCGGCTGGATTAGCCAGAATCTGCCGGATGGAGTGAGGTAAAACTCACTTGGTTTTCGCCATTATATTTTCTCTGTCACTTTTTTGCCGGGAGGGCAAACAACATTGTATTCAGAATTACTACTTAATAATAGAAAACCCTAAGAGATGCTGCACTGGTTTTCCTGCATTTGGTTTTTTCGGGGATTATTTTGTCCAAAAATAACTGTCCTATGTATCTTGTTCTCTGCTTAGTTTTTTGTTTCATGTAATCAAATTTAAAGTAGTGTAGGATGCAGAAGTAATTCTCTTCAGTATTTAGAAAATAACTTGATAATTAAAATAAGTAGGAGAAGTAAATTCAATTTTGCTATGGTAGGGGTTCATTGGAGTAGGAATTCTCATAGTATATATATGCCGTAGTCGTGGCAACTAAAGAACACAAGTGAGACATTGAGTTAGTCACAAGATCTTCTGTTATGAGGCTGAGCCCTAAAATACATATTTGAAGGAGGCCGAGACATTTGAAGCTTGGAGTATTGGTTATGTTTTGAAGTTGAGTCAAGCAAATCGAGCTCTACATTTGGTAAGATTTCTTAAGCTTGTTCTAACTTCTATCCTTTGTTTGAGGCATTGCTAGCAGAATTTCGTGCTTCCATTTGAAGATTGGTTTAAGGAGAAAACAAGGATCTGTTTTGATGCCCTACTTGAACTTGATTGAGGCCTAAATTCAACTTGTTTGAGGCCTAATTCGACCTTTCTTTGAGGTTAATTTTTCGGCCCTGTTTAGGGTAGTTCTGGAGCAAACTTTGGTTTTGTTTAGGGCAAGTTCCTGAGGTCCAATTCGAGTTTCCTGAGGCCCCATCTGAGGCTCTCAGTGGTAGCGAATTTTGGCCCTCCTGAGGCCTCTTCCTGTAGCATATTGCGACTATCCCAAATGCTGAATTTCGGTCCCCTTCCTTAGGCTATCTCTGATCAGAATCTGAAGCAGTTCAAGCATTTGAAGAAGGCAAAATTTGTGGTAATTCGTAGGCTTGTAGCGTACTTTCTGAGACAACCTTTTGAGATGGATTTCAAGTCTATATGAGGCTATTTTGAAGTAGATTTGTGCCTAGTATTTTTGAGGTATTTTGGGGTCAAAACTAAGTTGTCTTAAGGCTATTTTCTGCGTTACTTCAACTAGACTTGAAGCAAGTTCTTGAAGGTCATTTGTGGGCCGTTCTTGTGAAATTGTGTTCTTTGCTTAGGGAAAATCTGACACTCTTGTTTCATCCAAGTTTAAAGGAACATAAGTCCTTGAAGCAACCCAAATTTCTTAGGTAGATTGTAGCCTTGTGTTTGTGGCAGATTGTCCTAAGGCAAGAAATTTGAAGTAGACCTGAAGTAACTTTTGATAACGTGTTTTGAAGTAGACCTTGATATCGGTCTTGTAGAAGTTTGGAAGCAGATTGTTGAAGTAGATCCAAGTTACCTTTTGAGCTAGATCAACAGTCTTCTTTGATGGAGATCTGAGCCATCCAAGGTCTATTCTAAGGCACATCTGGAGCAATTGATTAGAGGGATATATGTTGTTTGTTAGAACAATCATGATCATATATGACAGGGCATTCGATTAGTAAGAGGTTGAGTTTGAAGTAGTTAGAAGTTGGTAAAAGGGTAGACCAAAGGCACATTGAGTTGTGTTTGAAAAACCAGCCCGATGACATGAATTTGCATGGGTACAAGTTCATTGACGATGATATAGTGAAACAATAGTTGATGAGCAACAATGGCTGAGTAAGAGGACACTGACTATATTGTTTGATTATTGAAATTGTTGAGTACTGTTGTAATTGGGTCATTGTCCCTGATATTTTTGAGGTATTTTGGGGTCAAAACTAAGTTAAAGGATATTCTCTGTGTTACTTCAACTAGACTTGAAGCAAGTTCTTGAAGGTCATTTGTGAGTCGTTCTTGTGAAATTGTGTTCTGTGCTCGGGGAAAATCTAAGACTCTTGTTTCATCCAAGTTTGAAGGAACATAAGTCCTTGAAGCAACCCGAATTTCTAAGGTAGATTGTAGCCATGTGTTTGTGAACGTGTTTGAAGTAGACCTTGATATCGGTCTTGTAGAAGTTTGGAAGTAGATTGTTGAAGTAGATCCAAGCTACCTTTTGAGGCAATCAACAATCTTCTTTGAGGGAGATCTGAGCCAACCAAGGTCTATTCTAAGGAACATCTGGAGCAATTGATTAGAGGGATATATGTTGTTTGTTAGAACAATCATGATCATATATGGCAGGGCATTCAATTGGTAAGAGGTTGAGTTTGAAGTAGTTAGAAGTTGGTTAAAGGGTAGACCAAAGGCACATTGAGTTGTGTTTGAAAAACCAACCCAACGACGTGAATTTGCATGGGTACAAGTTCATTGATGATGATATAGTGAAACAACAGTTGATGAGCAATAGTGGCTGAGTAAGAGGACATTGACTATATTGTTTGATTATTGAAATTGTTGAGTATTATTGTAATTGCGTCATTGTCCCTGGTATAGGAGCCCAAGAGTTTTGTTTTATCTTTTATTTTTAAGGGTGGCAGGGAGTTTCTAGGGAAGGAAGTTGTAGCTTCCTTTCAGGAGGTTGTTGCCTCATTCTAGTGGATGTTGGTAAATCAGGGGTTGTAGCTCCTTCCAGTAGTGGCTGGTAAATAATTTGGGTTGTGGCCCTTCCAATTGTAGTTGGTAAACCAGAAGTTGTAGCTTCCCTTGTAATATAATGAAATTGTTCATATAATTGTTGTGTATCTCTTGATGTGATGTTATTGGTTAATGCTTTTGATACTATATTGTAAAGAAAAGTGAAATATTGATTCACCCCACCTCTTAGTATTTCCAACATGTTTTTGATTAGGCACATTAGTGTATTTTGGTTAATTAGCCGGTTTAAAGTTAATTTGAGATTGTTATGATATTTGGTGTGTGTGTGTGCATTGAGTCTAGTGCCCACAAAAATCTAACATGGTATCAAAGCATGGTCTTTGAGAAGAGCAGCCGGATCTTGAGATTTGCATAGGTGACAACTTTGAGAGGGAGATGTAGGAATTGTTGCAGGCAGTGGCAGTGTTTTGAAGACCCATGCCAAGAGCATTAGCTAGGTATGGTAGACTGTTTGTATGGGCCATGAAGGCTAGGATGAACAGGCGTAGTGAGACATGGAGTAGAATCAACAGATAGAGTAATTATTGAGCATGGGACATGACTTGAAGTTTGCAAGGGCTGCAACTTGGGCCAACCGTAAGTTTGAGTAAGAGATTGAGGGAAAGAGTGGTTGTCGAGTAGTAGCCATTGGGCACATGTAACACTGACAGGTTTGCTAACGCGTGGGTATTGTGAACAACCAGGTTGTGAGTGTCAGTAAGACTCAACTATATTGTAATAGTAAAGAAGGAAGAGTGCAAGTGGATTTGAGAGCATTTTTGGGAGGTTGAATTGTGGAAGCGAGGAGGTCGATTTGCCAGGGCCGAAATTCTCGTAACAGCAGAGGTTTTGCAAGGGGAAAACACGGGGCAGAGTTGTTGGTGAATAGGTGTGTCGAAATTCTCTAGGCCGAATTTCTTTAGAAGCTGATTTCTACTGTGCCAAAATTCTTAGGGCTGAATTCTTCCAGTGGGGTTGAGTTGCAGGTTCCAGTTAATGCATATTTCCTTGGCTGTGATAGGAGGTTCTGGTGTAAATATAGTGAGGATTGGCAGGGCTACACCCATTGTAGGAGAAAACAACCAGATGTGTGGGTGTAGTAGCACACAGGCTGCAGAGAGTTCATGCTGAGACTATGAGTAATATTGCTAACAAGGCTAGGTGAGGTAGTCGTTAGAATTAGCCTATGGAAGCAATGCCATGGGGCAGCGTGAAGGATCGTGTTGTGGGCAGAGTGTCGTTTGGGCATGATCAAGTGGTTGCAAGGTGCAGTGGCCAGTAGGTGTCACAAGGCAGAGTATTTGTCATGACAAGCACAAGCCGATAGAGCTAGTAGCAGAGACCATACAAAATGTACAAAGGTTTTCCAACAGGATTGGTGAAGGTTAGCCCTCAGTGGGAGATGGGGTAATCCAGGATTTTGCAGCAATGCTAGAGAGACCTAACACTAGGAGATACATGATGGAGAATGAGGCTTAGGATGTTGTGCAAGAACCAAAGGGTTAGCCAGCTCCAGGTGGTTCTTCTAGAAGTACCTTCCTCACTAAGAGGGAGCGTTAGAGATTGTAGCTTAGGTAGATCCTTTAGAGGGCTGAGATAGCCATTGGAGATCCAAGTGAAAAAGTTGGAGTGTAGATCAAGCAGAGACCTTGAGGGACGAGAAGGCTTGCGGTCTAGAGTCAGAGGGAGTTAGGCTTTAGAGGGAGTGAGCAGATTCACTAGAGAGTCAATCTTTAGAGGGAGTCAACAGACTTCGAGAGAGTAGCTTAGAGGAAGACAACCTTTAGATTCAGGAAATCATTGTACAAGATGGCCATGCAGGATGCTCAAAAGAGGGAAGCTTCTAGGAGTAGGATGTCTTCGAAGAAGGGTCCTTGTCATACAATGAGAATTGCTTTTGTGTCATATGGAGTAGTTGTGGTAGTGGATCAAGGGTGGAAATGTGTTCTAGGTTTGAAGGTAGAGCCATTTGCAGGTGGTGTTGTGAGAATACATCCCTTGCTAAGAGGGAGTGTTGATGTTTTTGGTTTCACTGGGAATATTCTCATGTGTGGGGCAAGTTGGATAAGTGATGGGGCTTTGCGCCCATAGACCTATGGTATTACCCATTGTATTTTGATGACCCATGGTACAAAACCATGGTATTACACCCTATGGAAAAGTATAAGTACAAGGTGAGTGGTTCATTTGTGTGGATTGGCAAGAAAGCATCTTGTGAAGGAGAAGGCTAGGTAGGCCTCAAACCCCTTGAGGACTGAGAGGCCCTATGGAGTGGTTAGTAAGAGAGCATCTTATGGAGGAGAAGGTTGAGTCCTTAGACCCCTCGAGGGCTTGTGGAAGGTGGTCAACAAGAAAGCATCTTGTGGAGGAGAAGGCCGAGTAGGCCTCAGACCTGTGGAGGGTTGAGAGGGTCGAAGGTGGTCGACAAGTAGGCCTTAGATTTGCAGAAGGCCAAGAGGGTGTGTGGTAGGCCTTAGATATGTGGAGGGTTGAGAGGGCCTGTGATAGTCCTTAGATTTGTGGAGGTCGTGAGGGTGTGTGGTAGGTCTAAGTTTGTAGAGGGCTGAGAGGGCCTGTGGTTGGCCTTAGATCTATGGAAGGGCTAAGTAGGCCTCAGATTTGTGGAATGGTTGAGTATGCCTTAGATCAACGGATTTGCTAGGAGTTCGAGAGGGCTAGAAGGGCTAAGGAAGGTCGAGAGGGTCGAGCATGGCTGAGAAGGTCCAAAGGCCTGAGCAAGGTCGAGTGAGCCAACAAGTGTAGAGGATCAAGAGCAAGAGTCTCCTAAGGTTGAGTATGGACCAAAAGTACTAGTAGTAGGGGCACAACTTGTACATCTGGACAAGGAGTGAGATGTTCCTTCAAGTTCTACCTAGAGGAGGCTGTGGTGGGTCCAAGGAGAAGACACACCATACAACGACACTAGCTTCAAGAGGAGTGTGATACTCCAGTGTGCCAAGTTCAAGGAAGGTGCAAGTAGTAGCGAGGGAGATAGATCCAAATCAACCAAGGAAGATCGAAGGATAGATTGACACACCATACAATGGCACTAGCCTCAAGAGCAGGGGGAGCGTGATACTCCAGTGTGCCGAGTTCAAGGAAGGTGCAAGCAACAACAAGGGAGATAGATGCAGATCAACCAAGGAAGATCGAAGGATAGATCTAGGGCTTGATTAGGTGGATAACTTCGAGTTTATTGTTGTATATGTAATTCCTTAGTTGGGCCATTATCCCAATAAGGGAGCTCGAGTAGGTTCTAAAAAGAATTTAATGAAGAATTGTTGATTGGGAATAATGTGTGTGTAATACTTTTACTGTGCATGATCTAATTGTTCGTTTTATAAGTTGCATTTTGCATAATTTGTTTTTGGTTAGGCACATCAGCGTATTTCATTTAATTAACAGGGTTAAAGTTAATTTGAGGCTGTTACCAGATATGGTGTTTGTGTTTGTGCATTGAGTCTAGTTCCCACAAAAATCTAACAAAAAACAACTATATTCCTTGTTAAGATGAGCTTGGAAAACATGTCTTAGACTAAATTAAGGCTGAGGGATCTGAATCCCTAGGTATGACTTGTAACCTTAGTTTTGTTCCCGTGGAAGCAGAACTTATAGTTAGAGAGAGCTTGATGAGGTACATTAGTTTTAGTAAGGTTGATCAGCCATTATCGAAGGTCCTAGAAGTGGGATAGGGCATCAATCTATGTTTGCAACTCCTTGAGTGAGGAGGCCAAGGGGATTATGTTGTCGACAAAAAGAAAGTAGGGAGGCCAAGACACAATGTAGAGGACAATTGTCAACCTCTTGTATGTGCTTTTTGATAAAGGTGTAATGTATCATGTTATTGACAAAAAGAAAGTAGGTAGGCCAAGACACAATGTAGAGGACAATTGTCAACCTCTTGTATGTGCTTTTTGATAAAGGTGTAATGTACCTTTTTATTATTTTCGTTAGAAATAACTCGACAAAATTACTTTGTGAAATACAACCAAAAACACCATACAAATTTGCAAAATTTAACACGATAGATCAAACTTGCAAATATACCCAGAAACAAATAACATGCTACAACTCAAATAACGTGAGGAATGACAACAACTCAACTTTATTATATTAACTAGAATCAGGTTTTACATGTCAATACAAACTGGAAAATAACTAGGATACAAAAATGCGACGTCCAAAATATCTGTTGAAATGTTGAACCTGGCCTCCAAAATGACGACTGAAAATGACGCCCAATTTAGAGATTTGAATGATCCCCACTCCAATCCTCAAATCTGCTCCAGATTTGATCTCCAACTGATACCGTTGAAGCTTCGTGAGTTTTTTGGATGAAATCTCCTCAACATTGGGTTGGGTTTTCGTCCAACTCACAATAGGAAACCCAAGGGTTTTTGTCCTGGGGTTTATGAAAGTTGAGAACCACGTTCCCAAAACCTCTCCAACAAGAAAATATCACAACTCCAAGATGTCCCAAATGATTTGCTTCCCCTCCTTTTAAAGATCTAATGGATCCCTCTCCAACCTTCTAGAAGTACTTTATTTTATTATTTTATTTCCATTCTAGAATTTTGTCCCCTTTATTTTATTTTATATAAGTCACTTTTCCTTTCTGGCCTTTTTCTTCAATTAAGCATTTTCCCCTTTTTATTTAATTGACTAATTAAAGTCATTTCTAATCTAAGAAAAGGGTAAATCTTCCTCAATGATCTCTTTGACCACTGAAAGTCACTTTTCACCATCCCATCTTGTAGATCTCTTCGCTCCGGTTCCAACGAGCTATTACACTAAGGTGTTCCTCCAAGTATCTTCTCCCAACAACACCTTTAGTGTTTTTAGTTAAAATATGTTTATTATATCGTTTTATGGGAATTATCGAAATGCAACAGAACCAAGAATAAGTTGTGCGAAACTGACCTTGATGATGAAATACAACGAGTGATCCTTGTCGGCCCCCATAAAACTCCTCAAAACCCCTTCGTGACCTTTGACGATGTAATCTAGTTCCTGTGACCTGGCCATCACACACCTTGGAAATCCATCCTAGTTGTATTATAAAGGAAACTGAAAATGGGGACATTACAAAAGGCCTCTAGCGCATCAATGTAGATCCCAAACAAAATCAGTGAGAGGGGGTCGTTCTTTTTAATCCCAATGGTGCTCCTAACGAAGTTGGAGAGGTTGCTAGTAGAGTAAAGTTGCCTATGTTCCAACTCATATAGTCTCATGATGGCCACTAGAAAGTTCTCTAAAATATCAATGTTACATATCCTCTAGAACATTAATAACTAGTGAATAAAGCAAGAGAGTAACGAAGGAACTGTGGAAGGTGGAGGCAAGATGCATCTTTACAACACTAGGGAAACATGTGTGGGGAATATTCCAATTTATCTAGTTGTTTCTTCAGTTCCACTACTTTAGCTAGTGAATTGTGTTTGAAGCTTGTGTGCTTTGTAGTGCTAACCTTTAGAAGTTAGGAAAATGGTGGAAAGTAGGGCAAATTAGTTGCTGGTGAGTTGTGTGAGTTATGCATTCCTAAGGAGGCCTTGTATCCGTTTTCACAATTTTAGTCAATAGTTTTAAAGCGCTGACAGTTTTAGTGTTAGCGCCGATCTATAAAAAATAATTTTAAAGCGCTGACAATTTCAGTGTCAACGTTGATTTGTAAAAACAGGCTTAAAATGCTGACAGATAGAATATCAATGTTATTGTAAGTTCTAAAAATAAAAATGCATTGACATTCAGAGTAGCAACACATGTGTAAAAATGGTCAGTTAAAACTCTAAAAACTGGAGGATCAATGCGAAAGGGAAAAATTCAAAATTTTTATGTCCAAAGGAATGCACTGATGGAGCACACGTCAGTGAATGAACGATAATCTATCAAGTGAGCACCGATCAATTAGTTGAGTCCTATCTTGGTGAATTTGGCCCGAGCTTCACGGCAAGGTTACTATTTCAAACATAATGACACAAAATCAACAGTGAAAGGGAAAATGTGCCAAAGCATGTTTTGTTTTTACTTGACAAAAATCTGTTTTTCTACTCTATTTTTCCTGTAAAAGACAGTAACTTTGGGCGCAAATTCTGTTATGAAACCAGCTTAAGAAAAGATAGAAAAGATAGATCAATGCCTTAGAATTCAGCCTTCTTCGAGGGGGCAACCTCCTTTACATTACATGAATGAACAATTCTTGGATGATACAAATGAAAAGACCTCCTTTCTATATATAGGAGTCTAAGGGGTCATAACATAATCAGAGCCGACATAGCAATAATAATGTAAGGGCACAATAATAACAATAGTGGGTTTCTATGGGGCACATTAGTAATAATATGGGCACTACATGGGTATATCAATATAATAAGTGGGTTGTACTAATAACAATAAGGGGTTACACTAGAAGTATAGGGGCCTAACATGCCCCTCTCCTTCAAAAAGCGTTGTCCTCAACACTTGAGTAGTTCTTGATGCTTCTGTATAAAATTCTTGTCCTCCCATGCAGAATCTTCAGCGGGTAAGTTCTTCCACTTGATGAGATACTCTGAAATTGATCGATTTCGTAGCTGTCGAGTTCTTGTTTCTGTGACTGCTCCAGGTTCCAATATGATTTTTCCTTCCTCTTCAATTTCTGGCAATATTGTTTGAATTGGGATCTTTTGCAACTTTTGAATAAGTGGCCATACTTCTTCGTCCTTCTTCCATTCATCCCTTGCTTCGTTTATCCAATCTGGTTGGATAATAGAAATAGCACAAAACAATGCTTCCACATCCTCATCCTCATCCTTGAAGAGTCTTCCCATTCGGTAAGGTCGCCATTTTTTAAGTGCATGTAGTATTGCCAACATTTCCTTCTCAAAATAGCTTGCTTGAGATGTAGTAGTAAAAATACCAATCAAAACATTTTTCACTACGAC